>JAECUM010004731.1:0-121372 GCA_016617855.1 Megalonaias nervosa | reverse complement strand
GAAATTCCTTTTTGGCTTCACGGATACGTTTAGTTATATCCGCATTCGTTAAAGCTAGATCTTGCATAGAAACACTAAATTTTATTCTGGTAGTCTGTCAAGATCAAATCTAGCGGAGAAAGGTTCAACTTCGGATAATTCTTCCATTATAATTAAGACAAATATTTAAATTGAATTTTAGTATACATATAATGATTCAAACAAGGAATAAGTGCGTTTGGCTTAAACTTGGACATATCTCTCATTGTAATAAACCATGTGTAAACGAATACTGCGGAAATCACATGCAGAGTATCAAACATAGAAGTACAGGACCAAAACCATGTGTTCAGTGTGGTATTGGAGTCAGAGGAAAAACTCAGTTATGTGTAAAATGCGGCGGTAAAAAATATAGAGAACTGAAACGTTATTATGACCAAAAAAATAATATCTTGACATTGTCAGGTAAACCCCCTATAAAAACCGCAATGGATTATCTGGCCAGATTTCAAAATAATGATTTAGACAAATAATATTATTATATGAATGGAGCAAAACGAATTTGTAGCACATCCGATCATCAAAAATTATGAAGCGTCTCGTGATGGAGTGATCAGGAACTGCCGATCAATAAATGCCTCAGCGGGTAAGAAATACCTACTTGTATCTTGAACCTGAAGTTCAATCCTTCCACGCTGATCTGGAACTCGTGCGTCGTAAGAATAATATTGATAATCACGCACAGACTCATCCTTGAGTACTGGTGCATCCATGTCAAACGCGGGATCAGATATACGTTTGAACATCTTTATTATAATTATTATCGTCTAAAACGAAGACCACTTTCTGCTATCAGACTAGCGGTTATATTTTTTTATTTTTCTGATAATGGTACATCAGCCAACTCTGCTAGTTTTTGATTAGCAGCTTGATTTATTATTTTACTAATATTTGCAGGCATTACTTCAGTGCTAGGTAATTTTACAGGTTGAGGTTTTCGTCGTATTAATCGTACTAGTCTATCTTTGATTGCTGAGAATGCTTTACTAGCAACATCACCAACAGCACCAATACCTTTTTCACGAACAATATCAATAGCTTTCATTCCCAGTTGCTTTGCAATCGGTATTGCTTTTGGGGCTATCCTTCTAAACAGACCCTGAACAATATCGCCTAGTCCATCTCCGTAGGTTGTTTTGTATACTGGCAATCGAGAATTTACTGCCCTGACCATGGTTGGTCCACGTTGAGTACTATGTACGATCATTTTATTATAGTAGCTGTATTTAATTACATACTCAATCCAGTGACTTAGTCACTATGGTAGTCATCGGCGATTTCATTAATGAGGGACTGATATACATTAATATCCATAATTCCACCTGTAAATAATCGTTTACAAATATCAGCTGCTTCATTAATGATTTCTGGGGAATTATTACCAGCTCGTTTTCCTCCAATGAGGATTTCTAGTCGATCAACATCAGCAAGAACGTTATTGGGGCAAGTAATAAGACCGCTTCCTAAACCACTTCCAGTTGCGCCAGGAACATCATAATATTCTTCTTCCTCACCAGTTTTTTCTTTTGGTTTTGATGATGTTTTTGGTGATCCTGGATAATCACGAAGTGATTGCTCAAATGGTTTTGATGCTTTTTGTTTTGTTGTTTTCGTTGTTTTTTTTGTTGTTGTTGCATTAATTGTTGTTGTTGTTCTGGCGACATTTGTATATACGAAATATAACTATCTACTGTATGAATATAATTTATATATTTTGGATCATCATTTCTGGCCTGATCAACTTTGTAATACGTACGAAATATCCATTTGTACCAAGTATCACGACTTACAGCTTTATCAGCATATTCAGGTTTTAAAAACCGTCCTCGATCATTATAGCTCTTCACAGCAATCTCAGCTAATCCTCCTACACTTTTAACCCCTGTAATACTAATAATAGCATCTTCGGTAAATTTGTCACTTATATCAGTTTTTTCTTTTGTTTGTTCGTCTAGTTTTTCTGGTTCTTGTGTACGATCCTTTATATCACCTATTTCACCACGAACTTGTTCAATACCTTCAAGTATTTCTCGCATTGGTTGAGCAGCAGCTATTTCACCTGGAAGCTCCCGTAAAATCCTTTTTGTTTTCTTAGTTCGCTCTGCTATTTTTCCAGTTGCTTCAGCGGTTTTCTCTAATACAGGAAGAATACCTTTAGTTGTTTCTGTAATAGGTTTAAATAATTGTTTTGTATCCTCTGCAAATTCAACTTGAGATTCCTGACGTGATTGTAGTTGTTGCTTGACTAAATCACGGACGGGTAAATATTTTTTGATTGCCTGTAGTCGCTCTCGAGCTAATCTAGCTGAGTGTGGTTCTCCAATATTCATTTATTAATAATATTTATACTGGCTGTTTAATTTATAGCAGCAGAGAGGGTGAATTGTTTAGATATAATATACTCTTCTAGGTACATCTTAATTTTCTACAGATCTTCTTTATTCGTTCTGCTTCTTCGATCATCCTGTTTTTGTTTTTCTCGTTGTTCTCGCTCATTTATTATTTTTTGGTCTTCTTCAAAAGCAACCACGACAGGAGTTACTTTAGCGTAATTATGTAAATACTCACGTGCAGTAGGAGGATTATCCATAATGAAACCCCGTTGTCGAGTCCGATTTCGATAATAACATATTAACGCGCTGTACTTGTTACCACCACACGCTGCACAAATAACAGACCGTGATGCTAATCCACATCCAATACAGATTTGCAAACCAGGAGATTTCTTCACAAGTCGATTATGAGGAGCGCAGTATTCTCCACGACATCGTTTATTGCAGACTGCAGATGTCTTTAACAACCACTTGCAGTTGTTCATTATAATATGTTCATTTGTTAAATTGCAAATTCACAAGAGACATTTGTTAGCAGCAGAGGAGGTCCTACCTCGAAGTTGTTCTCGTTGTTTGTGTTAGTTGACGAGAACAAGTATAAAGAATAGCAGTTTTTTTCTCATAGTTGGGACAAAAGTATGTGCGAAACCCAAATGGTCTGTTCACCTCCGCTGCTGCTCAAACAGTCATTTACCCCTGTATGATGTGCACTTACGGCTGATGACAGGGGAAATGTTAGAGTATTTGAGGGTCTGATGATGCATCCCAATACCACTCAAAAACTTTATACGCTCATGTGCATTTTCTTGTGCTGCCTTTAGTTGAATATCCATCCCAACATAAAGTCATTACATCAGAAGTATTGGGAAAAATACACTGACATTAATCGTCCATAAAGCCAGTCTTTAAAGGTTCATGATCATAGATTTCTCATATCAAATACGTATAGAAAAATGTGTGTTGGAAAGGGTGTGTTGGTAAATGTGTCTGTTGGTAAAAGTGTGTGTTGGTAACAGTGTATGGTTTTTATTTTGTATGACAGTTATTGAGATCACATTAGCTTCTGCAACAAAAAGTCTGCCAGGCTGATTTACAACAGGTTGTAAGTCTTTAATGAATTCCTAAGGTCTGTTATTTTCGAATGATTTTGTCACATTTTGTCACAGGACAGTTATTGTAATTATTAAATTTCATTATTTAATGAGAGACAAGCTGCAACACCATTGTTTTATGTGCAATATCTCCCAGAGGTGAAAGCATTACCTTGATATTTGGTCACATGGTCAACTTAGGTAGCATGTCACATGATATTGATGGTATTGTAATGTAATGACCATGTCATTTCTAGATCAAAATAGTTATTTTACAAAAGCAAACATCTTTATTTATACAGATATCCTGACCTTCATTATTACTTCATGCACCTGCAGATCATGATCTGTTATTTCATAGAACCAGATTAGTGAATGACAGCATTCTGCAATCATTTTAAGTTATGCTAGATATGGGCATGTGATGTTTGTAGATCGGAAATATGTTATATACAGTGAAACCTGTCTGAAGATACCAAGCATCCAAACCCAGAAGTCATCTCTGAAAACAGTTGCCCCTTTATGAATTTTTTGGAATCTAAAATATATAATATAGGATCAGATTTTGTGATCAGGTAGTTGTTTAAAAGAGGTGAGCTTTAGCACAGGTTTGACTGTATATGGTTAAATAGGGCTGCTCTCAACAGTCCATCCATGAACAATTTGGTTTTTGTAGGATAACTTTACTGGGAATTACTTGTATTAAAGTTTAACCAAATCTGGTATGCAACTTTATATTGAATCAGATGTATCCTCTGATGGATTTGATTTCGAGCTGTCACTGTCATCATTTGGTGGAGTTATTGCCCTTGTTTATTCTCCCCCACCCCCATTTTCATTTCCACAGCTTATCTTTTTCAAGGATTGTTGCAAATAGATCAAATGCAGCTTTTCATAATAGCATCTTTAAAAAAGATTCAATTTCTGGCTTTCCTTTTCATCATTTTACAGGAGTTATGTCCCTTCAATTGCCAATCTCTGGACTTTTGTTTCCACAGCAGAACTTTACCATGCTCTCTTCAATTTTAACCAAATTTAGTAAAAGGCTTTATGGTGATGAGAACTTAATTTCCAGCATTCTGCAACATGATTTACAAGAGTTATGCCCCTGATTAGCTGTCAGCTAAACTTTACCAGGTTTGTTGGCTTGGCCAAAATTGTATAGAGGCTCTATATTGACGAGACACTTAATGAGTTTGATTTCCAGCATTTTACAAAGTCATTTGTAGAAGTTATACCCCGTAAGTACCAATCCTGTTGATTTCAACTAAATGTATCATGCACCTTTATATTGATAAGACTTTGAATGACTTGGATTTCTAGCAGATCTATATCATCATTTGTAGGAGTTATGTTCCCTGATTTCCCGTTTTCCTAACTTTTGTTTCTTGACACACGATCATCTGTGGAAGGTTCTACTGAGCAGATTGTAATGAGCAGGGCCCTTGATGGTGCCATAGCTAATAGCTGTAGATATGAAATTTTTAGATAATGCTGTAATTATTGCAGTTTTAGTTAAGTCTGTTCCTTTTAGACGAAGAAGAATTTCAATCGAGAGGAGTATCAGAAAGTGGAAACCTTGTTTTTGGAGAGTATGCCAAGCACAACATCCATAATCAGTATAGAAAGAATTGAGAATGGTGAACTTTGGACTAATTACTGCAAGTAAGTATTTAATGGAGATATACTATTAAAGCTATGAAAATACAGTGCTCTCTCATTAATGATATACCCACATCCAAGTTGGATCCTGCTGCAAACTGCATAGACCCAGTTTCTTCTGTTGCATAATGTGCCAGCAGATCTGGTTCTATGGAGTATGTTAGGAGTAATCAGCAGAACAAACAACATAGACCCTGATCTGTTGGCACCTTATGTGATGGCAGATCAGGGACTGTGTTGTTTGTGGTTGGACCTCTCTTGTAAGCAATTATGTATAGTATCTTTGAGGGTATTAATATGTATGGCTTTGCAAAAACATTACAGTATTAATTAAATTGTTGAATTGGGGTTGGAGTCCAGTTGTCTTCACAGACTGATCTGCATCTGAACATAGATCTTTACATTTGTGGTATGTGGTAGTCATTAATTCACAGTATTCATCAATGTGAAATTGCATAACAATTTGTTGTCATACCAGAAGTTGAAAAATCACTCATCCAACGTAATGCCAAGTAAAAATTTATGGCAGTTGAGTGAATTTTCCAATCACTTCCATAAACCTTGCAGATTAAGGATTGACTGGTGTTTTTCTTATATTGCCGGCTTTTTCTTTGAGAATCCATACCTTTACCAGATGTTTGTATCCGTTTGTTTGATAAAGCTGATGCAGATGTTGCACTCACTCTTTAATACTGATAAACAGTTAAGAGAAGAAAACCCAGACTGGTCTCAGTTTGTATTAACTTATGACAAGTAGTAGAATGATAACAGAATCTTGAAAACAACCTTTGAGATTGTTGAATTTAGGTACTTATCATTGTCAGTTTCATATTTCATTAATTATAACTGGTTGAATAAGAGTTTAGACTGGGAAACCAACAATTTTAGTGCTTTCCTGTCCTGGCAAGTGTATTTTTAGACATTTGTCAACCCCACCATGAGTAAAAAACTAAAATTAAGTTAAATGCGTTAAGTACACATAGTTGTAAATATTAACATTTATACAAGTCACATATAGTTTCAGTAGATAATGAAGTGTTTCGAAAAGCAACATAAAACTGATATACATATTTATTGTGCTTTATATATTCTTTTGAATTAATAAGTATTGGAATGTAATTTTGTTTGTAATTAGTACTGCCTAAATTTCAGTACTGAACTGCATTAACTGGATCATTTAATTGGTTCATTTAGCAATATTTAGGGCCATCCTTCTAGTCTCCCACCTACTGCTGAAATAAAGTACAGCTTAATTGTTCATACAGTCCTAGAGAGTTGTTTTCAACAGGTTTTCAGTGGCTGAGTGGTCTGAAGTGCTCACCATTATGGATCACTGCCATCTCATCTCTGTCTGCGTGGGTTCAAGTCTCAGGCTTGGCTAGCGTGGGTATGTGAGAAAGCTTGCCAGTAGCTTCTCGTGGGTCGGTGGTTCTTCCCGGGGTTTTCCAGGGTTCTTCCTCCACCAGTTATACTGGCCGCCATGTATAGCCTATCTTGTGCTGAAATATGGCGTTAAACCCTACAACAACAACAACAACAACAAATCAACAGTTTTTCAAGGGCTTCCAAAAATCTTCAAGCAGCACATTTTTTAGAGAAAGTGGGTTTTGTTCCTATTTTGAATTGCAAACACATTTCATTCCAAGTTGGGTTACATTTCTTACTGAATTAGTCATCCATTTGTAAATGTGATAAACATGCCACTGCTACATAATACATACTGTTCTTATTTTTAAAAAATATTTTTAGAATGTATGTAAATAACAGCAATCCTGAATTTATACATTGGTATATTTTATATACTCTTAACTGTTTGTATTCCTTCAAAAGTTTCAAGGAGATTTTGTCAAAATTCTGCAAGTTCATGGACTTAAAAAAATTCAATGAAAATCAATGGTAACCCATCTAATTCGAGGATTTTTTAAAGATTGTATGAGACAATGTGACTATTTCAAAAATTACATTCAAGATTCATTTTGTCAAATCTGCTTCCACTTATTTAATTACAAACTCTGCAACCAGTCAGAATATTTAGTATGCATATTTTCATGGTTCATGAAGATTTTTGCAGGCTAAAAGATGGTAAATACTTTTACTTCCTATATGAGTTTGCATTTTAAAATATGCATGCAATTCCTCATTGACTGAAATAACCTATGTAAACCAATTCAAGTCATTAATGTACATGTACATCCAAAATGGTAGTGTGACCGATATGTTGTATATGGGTGCAAGAATTGGTAATATCCTCTGTACAAGGGTTAACCCTTTACCTCATAGAGTGTATGGCTTTTTAGCCCTTCAATACGCCTGTAGTAAAGTTACCCAGTGCAGTGTGCTATAAATAGAACACCTGTTACCAAGTCTAATCCATACACATAGGCCTGTTAAGCAGTGAAGTGTATGTTACGTTTAACAGCAATTTTAACCATTTTACGTTTTTGGTACACATATATTATGTATGGAAAGATTTAAGAGTAAAATCCGATCGTTATAGCTGTATAATTATTTTTCATAGAAGAATTTTTTATGTGCTTTAAAATTTTGAGAGAACTCGTTCACCATGAAGTCAGTGAAGCCACGTGACCAACAGTTGCTGCCATTTCTCATACTCGAAATTTACAAGTTCTTTGTCTGCATCTACATCACTAAATCAGCTGAATTTGATAATTTATAAAAACTAATGACTTCCTATTTCATTATCAGCCTTTACCTAAGTTATTGAAGCTTTCGTAGTTGTGATTCTAATTGTAAAAACTCAAGTAAGTACTGAACGAAATCCGCGACCTCCATTTTGGAGAGTGGAGAATACGACCCAGTTACTTTAAATAGCAGATTATGACCAGAGCATAAACAGCGACCACATGATCTGACATAATGGTCATTCACACCAATGAATGTAGTATCTAATATGGGGTATTCCCCGAAGGTGGTGCTACGAAAACCCGCTCAAAATGGCTGATGTTTACAGCAGACGTCCAAACGCGCTTACATGCAGATGGTACAGATGCGTCAAAATGCGCTAGTATGCGACTCAGAGTCGTCAAATGGTGCTTGTAACGCGAATGCGGTAGATGCGTCAAAATGCGCTTGTATGATGTAAAGGGTTAAACTATATTTTTTACATAAGGGCTTTGACATCAGTGATTTTCTCTTTTAGTTAAGGGTGACAATACTTCTATTCATTTTGTGATTTAGATTTTTTTCTCCTTATCAGGTGAATAATATAGTTTTTAAACATAAATATTATATACTTCATCATTTTATGTGATCTAATGAAACTTTGATTCTCCTAATTTGGGATAATTTGAATCATAATATAACTTGTCATGGCTATTTCTGAAGAAAATCAAGTCATTCTTACATTTCATGAAAATGCTGTTAGTCAGTTTCCATTATCTTACCATAGTTGTGTGGGTTTAATGCCTTATTTCAGCACATGATAGGCTATACACAGCAGTCAGTATAACTAATGGAGGAAAAACACAGGGAAAACCCTGGCAAGAACCACCAACTCACAGGATGCTATAGGCAAGCTTTCTCATATACCTACATAACTGGGCTGATTCTGATACTCTTACTTGTAGAACTAAACATGAAACTTGTAAAAAAAAATATAAGTGCATAAAAAGAATTCTTTAAATTCTGTCTGAAAATTACAAAGTGTGAAGTAATTATTAGGGAAAAAAATTTGACTGTCTGTAAACCGTGTCTTAAGATATTATCTCTTGTTAAGATAAAGACACATTTATGATTACTGCCACTGGCTTGTTAACTGTATTCTGCAGCAAACTAAATGATGAAGTTTGAAACAAAAGAATGTAGTGTTCCTACTTTTGCAAATAAATTGAAAAATTCTCATCAAAATTTCAATACATATACTGTTAAATAGAAACAGTGTCATTGTAAAGATTGATAAAGATTTTTTTTAATTGGAGAACACGAATACAGTAAATTGTCCAAACTAATTTATGAGACTACTAAAAACATCTACATTATCAGTATTTCATGTTTTTGCATGCACCCACTGTGAGAGCATAAGGGGGCAAATTGTTTTCCTGCCATTGATCTCTTTTGCTGTACATCAGTAGATTTGTCCTGAATTTTATTTGCAGAATAGCACAAAAATTATTAAAATTAGAGCCATGAAATTTTCCACACTCTACGATGGTTATAGGTCGAATACCGGATTATATTTTAATGCTTTTACAGCAGTCTGTCAGTCTCTTACACATTTATAACTTTTTTGGGACTGGAACAGTTTGACAGCAATGTTGTTATTATAATTAAGGCCAAAAAAAATCATTTTAATTAGATAGCTAAAATTTGCTAGGCATATTTGTATTATTCATGTAAATGACCTGATGAGATTTCCAGTAAATTTTTTAAATTTTTTCATTGTTCCCCGATTTTGTATTAGTGCTATTCAGATGATGATTTGGATGGGAATTTAAGTGTGATACACATAGTCTGGGTGTGACAAATTCATATTAAGAAAGATTACAGAAGATTTTATGAATATTTAACAATCTGCAAGATTGAACTCGATGTCAGCAATTGTTACCACATGACCGGGGATCACACTGGATATACAACACACTGGCACCTGATTCAGGGGGAAACTAATGTGCACATTCACCAATTGATGAGTGTACACATTAGTATCCCCCTGAATCAAGTGAACGATCTCAAGTTGAGATCTATAAATTTCTAATACCATCATATCAGGGTGCAAGGGACAGATTTCATGCACAAAAATAATGTTGTATACACGTGCCTAATATAAAAATTCATAAAAAATAAAAAAAATGAGGTAAAAAGGGTCCATATATTTGCATATGTATAATAAAGTCAAACATAAGAATATCATTCACTTGACCTGACAAGTTGGTGGGAATTCATGGAATAATGTTCCGCCCCACCCCCAAATTTGTACTTGCAGTTTTCATGTCCGAAGGTCATTTTTGAGAACACGTGATGCTCACAGTGCAAGCACAAACCCTTTCCCTGGGTGATAATTTTGAAAGCTATTGTGTACTTAATAGCTTGATGCAATTCAAAATAGTTGTCAAACAGGCAGTTTTTGAGATATTCTACTTGCCTTGAACCAGCGCGTCTACTGTTGCAAGTGGCTAGCTCTGCTTCCTAGATGACTATTGGTATTTCACTGGCTACATACTGTGCAGTGACTAAATGAGGTGAACATGCCTCAGTTTCAAGAACAACACAAGCTGGAAAGACCAAATTCACAAATATATCCTTATCTTTAATTTTTATACAAAATACCTCAAAAAGTCACACCATAGCCTTAAGTTAAGAAATTTGATAGGGGCCAATTTATGAAACTGTCCACAATTTATGAAACTGTCCAACTGTCTCCTTTAAAGCTTTAGAGTCCCCAGGTCTGTGACAATAGTTTAAGGGGGATAACTTAATTTCACGGTTTTGATTCAACCATACTGAGTTGGTGTCTCAGGTTTGGAGCGACCTCACTTTGGAGAATCCATGAGTATCGGTAGGAAAAATTGGCAACTGCAAGAATCTGGAAATAAATAAAAAAAGAGCAACCCAATGTGGACTATTTATTTTATATTAAGGTCAATTAAACATCGGCAGTGACCCACGCCAGCAGTCCAATTTCCAACTGTACAGCTCTTAAAGGGAAGACAAAAATTGCGCTGCTCCTCTGTTGTAGTTTTGCGTTTATTCAGATTCCTCTGAATAAATTAAAAATTCTTATATGTGTCCAAGAAGTACTTTCCATGGGTCATGGCGTGAACTAGGCCAACAAGTTCTTATTCATCCTGGTCAGAAAAAAGTTGGAAAACAAATTGATAAAACTGAACTGGAATGTTAATACATTTTTGACATTGGCAATGCATGTAACTACAAATGGAAGTACACAAACACCCATCAGCCATATCTAAACATACACAGATTATATATACTTCTTAAATTGTCAAATATATAATCAACATGAAGACAATTGATTCTTCTGTAGTACAAGTCACATAGATCATGTATGCGCTCAGTCACTTTTGCAGCTATAGGTGTCATTTTGGAGAATTTTATTACAAATACTTTTGAATGGCATTTATTCACTTTAATTCGCGGTTTTTTTTGCATCAAAATTTTATTGAAGATTATTGAACAAATTCCTCGAAAAATGCTGAATGACAAATTCACTGATAATGTACTTCAACATTTTTAGTCACAGTCAACCAAGTGGGGTCAACCCATTTAAACCGGCTTTGTCGAGCACTATGATGTAAGAGGGAACGCGCCTGCGGTTGGAGAAAAGTTGCACTACAAACATAAACAGCGACAATGTCATCATTTATAAAGAAGGTTTGGGAAAACACCAGCAAAAAAAGTGGCACACAAGTCCAATAAATTGGAGGCAATTATGTAACTGTATTGTCTTCTGTATGGTATGTCATCTCTTTATTTCAATTCGTACATAATACCTATTTTTCCTATTCAAATATGTGTTTTCATACACGTAAAAGACTATAAATATGGCTGTAAATTCAGATTTATTTTAGTTAAATTTTACATCATGCTACATTATCATTTTGAAGAAATGGCATATGTACAAGCTAAGAATAAAAATTATTGTATGTTTGTATGTTACTCCTCTATCCCATTCATAATTTGAACTTCCATACAGGAGATGAATGAAGATGCACATTACTTCTTGTTCACGTGGTTGTACTGTGATTCCTCCTGCACTAGTAATTGATCAATCCAATATCAACTTTTTTGACCCAGTGATTCTTGCTGAAATGCGATTGCAAACTTCCATAGTGATTGATAATTTTTGTCTGGAAATTTTGTTATGACAATTAATGTGTAGATCACTAAAAAAAATTACGATTGAATAAACTTTGTTGTAACTATATTATGATTAAATTTAAAGATAAAATTAGTTTTTAAATTTACATCAGTAAATGCTCTTACATGACCCGTGTGACTTATACTATAAATTGTATCCAATTGTAAAAGGAAAATTATGCGAGCTGTACTGTAGGTATTGTACTACAACATGACTGGCTATACTTATAGCTCATCTGCATTACTTAAACTAAATATTGAAATTTAAAATAATCACATTAAAGGTTTGATTTAGTTTACAATACATACTTAAATCATTGGCAAATGAAGGCTGTCATCTATCACTTTACATCAATTCCGACGTGAGAGGTATCAAGGAATCGATTGCAAATGATTTTTTTGTACATGATGCAGTCGGAATGTACAATATGGAACCAAATATCGTCATTCACCCCTCGTGGAAAAGGGTTGCTATTTCGATCCTAATATCTGGCAAAGTCTGAGGTGTCATGTACAACGAGATATCAATATCGACGTAAAATTGATCAAGGAATTTATTGCAACTAGAATAGTTTAGATGACGTGGTGTGAAGTGTGCAATATTTGCAAAACAATCGTTACCCTCACCCCCTCGTAAACGAGGGGTTATATTTTCGTCTGAATCTTTGGCTATATTTAGGCTGTCGTACGTGAAATTAATCAAGGAATCGATTGGAAAAGAACGTTTGAGATGACGCTGTGTAAAATGTGCAATATTAACAAAATGTCGTTGTGTGTACCCTTTTCCTTCATCAACGTCTGCTAGTAAAAATATTTGTAAAAATAATTATGTGATCGAATTGGTGGTTCAGATTGAACACAAGATAACACCTGCTATAGTTAAAATCGAAAGTACTAGTAAAGTTCACAATGTGTCACTAACAAACAGATTATTAAAGGAATAAAAGTGCCGCGGTTAGATCAACTCGATCTCTACATATGAGGCCATTTGTTTTGATCACATGACAATATGGCGTCGGCGTTCACCTGACTTGGTATAGCGGAGTGCAACGCAGGGAGCATGCGAAACAGGGAACCAGACTACTTAACAGTGCTTCGAAAGATCACGTGGCACGGTGCAGCATTTTAGACAAAACGTTTCTGCCCCTTTTCAGCTATAGGTTTATAGGGTTTAATGACGACAGTAAAATGGCGTGAGTCCTTTACCTTTTTAAGCAACGCCAATGGCAATTTTGGCCGAGTACGAAATTAAAAATTATGGAGGAGGCTAAATCCCCGTGAATACCAAAACCCATTTACATAAATCTGTTAAAGATATAACAAAAAGGTCATTTACATTAAATAGTACAAAATGAATTTATGTTATACTTGTCAATATTGTGTAGAAAATGTTTTTAACTACGCTTACATTATCTCGCCCAACCGCAAAACAATGACTCGTACAACAGAAACCCGTATTGCACTATTCAGTGTCACATCACCTTATAAAATTAGTCATAAGTCTTTAGAGATCTACTGGATTGTTTTTTATTGATAGCGCCCTGATTATTTTACCTTGCTGCCTCTTACAGTAGTTTAAGAAAGAAATAAATACACCAAACAAACTTGTTCATTTTGCAGGCCGATGATCATGACCATGAAAAGAAAATGACTAGATAAATTGGAATGAGGTTTCCATAACTGCAATAAAATATACAAAAACGATTCGACAAAGCTATTTAGAAGGGTGTTCAATAAGATTTCCATACAAGTGCAACAAAATTTACAGAATGATTCAACAAACCTAATTTAAAAGGTGTGCAGTGAGTTTTCCAAGAATTTACAACAAAATGTACAGAATGATTAAAGAAAAAGCTAATTTGAAAGGTGTATAATGAGGTTTCCAAACAGCTGCAACACAATGTAGATACTGATTACAACAAAATGTACAGAATGATTCAACAAAGCTAATTTGGAAGGTATACGATGATATTTTGTAGTTGCAGAGGAAACGTGAAGTTGGACAGGTTTCCTGAATTCTGAAATGTTCTCTCGCGGCTACAAAGAGTCGGAACATACATTATACAGCCTACCCTGCGGGATCTGCACGACGCGCAGATAGAAGAGAACTGGCAAAAACAGGTGGGAGGGGGACGAACAGTTCCAAGTAGGGCATTGTAGTCAATGGAACGTTTTCTCAAGAAACAATGAACAAATAATTACATTGAAGGATTCCACACCATGTCCTAATCTCTGGCAGTTCATCCGTAAATTGAAAGGTCAGCAAAAGAACACAAAGTTGTCAGCAGCAGGTGCTCTTCGTGGAATCCATCCTCTAGCAAGGATATGAGAATGGAAGCGCCTGAAGTAGTTACTCGGACGTCTGAACTGTCAGTACACAAAAGGAGAACAGCAAATAACTCGATACGGGGTTGGGATGATACCTGCTGTGAAAACATTTCTTTAAGTTATGTTGGACTCCAGGACTGTGAAAACATTCAATTATTTTAACTTACAAGCAGACTTACTCTGATTTATGTTTTAAATGTGTGCATTTAAGAATATGTTCCACACTCTGTGTGTGTGTGTGTGTGTGTGTGTGTGTGTGTGTGTGTGTGTATACTGCAATGTACTAAAAGTATAGCGTTTTCTCCAATATGTAAAGCTTTGTTCGTATTGACTTTTACATTAGTTTCTGTTTGAGACGGTTTCATCACAATTTCAAATATCATAGTCTATTTGACTTGCAGATTCAGATTCAGGATTTGCATAACAAACTGACTTTTAAAATCACTTCGCACCCCTGTTGCTTGTGATAGAATTTCGTGTTAGCATGTGCTAGAGTATTTGTAGTCGACTCTTCAAAGTGAAGCGATTCCTTATCAAAGGCGTAGTGACTTATTTCGATCTTTAACAAACTGGGTAGGTGGTTAGTAGACTTTTCTTGATTCGTTGTTGAGTTGTAGCAGTGGTGAGAGAGGTGTATTCGTTCTTAAGAAAACAAATATAAACATGGCAATGAGATCTTCATTTAAACATGGCAATGGGATTTTCATTTAAACATGGCAATGAGATCTTCATTTAAACATGGCAATGAGATGTTCATTTAAACATGGCAATGAGATCTTCATTTAAGCATGGCAATGAGATCTTCATTTAAACATGGCAATGAGATGTTCATTTAAACATGGCAATGAGATCTTCATTTAAGCATGGCAATGAGATCTTCATTTAAACATGGCAATGAGATCTTCATTTAAACATGGCAATGAGATCTTCATTTAAACATGGCAGTGAGATCTTCGTTTAAATTTTTGGTATTAACTTTGGATCCAGTTTAAGCAAGATCCATTACTCCAACACATTTACACAAAATGTGACATATTGTAAGAAACAAAACTTCCCAAAAGATAATTTTGGACTCGTAATAAATTTTTATTTATATTTTTTCCACTCAAGTGTAAATACAGACTTGCAAACATAAGTTGCATACAGGCAATAAAAGGTGGGTGAAATAGCTTTTGTGCTAGTGTCACCTGACTTTCCTAAGGGAAAAAACTAAAACTTGAATGTACGTAGTAAGTCAGTTGTGCAGAACCACTAACACACACATGGTGGTAAAGCTGAATCGTTTATTAAACCTTCACAACTAAAGCAAATCTCCACAAACAAGCAAGTATAAGAAATTCAAAATCACTATTGGAAAGTGACATTCCTCGTATTGGAGAAATCTGAGAGATGATGTGGTATTGTGCCTATCTCATATCAAACATGCATAACTGATTCATGAAGACCTTCTGAAGGATGAACAACAGCTAGAATGCATATCAAACTAGTGTCCACTAACAGTGGGGGACGTTCATCTTGACATTTTTATAGGAACGTGACCTATTTCTTATATAACTTATGGATGTTACATGTGTTCCCTTATCTGTTGTCATGTTTTCAATATAGAGTAATGAAAGGTACTGATTTGGGTGTTTGTGTTGCACTAAATGCAAAAGACAACATGAAAACCAGTGTAGAAACATATAGGATAATGAAGACAATGCAAGGCAATAGATGCAAAGACAACATATATAAACTCAAATGAAACGACCAGATACAACAAAAGGGGATCACACACATATTTGAAACTTAATGAGATTCATATTTGTCAGAGCGTTACTTCCCTTTAATCATGGTTTTAGGTTTAAAAAAAAAAAACGATAAGCATATTTAGCTTTTGCTATATGTACAGCAACTTGATATGTTAGGCCGTCTTCAACAGTTACTTCGCTTTCACTGTAAAAACAATACACTTAAATATAATTACTTCAGGGTAAAGAAAAACATATTAGCCCTTTTCTCGCCGCTTACTCCACACATCTTGAAATCTACAAGTACAAGTGACAAAACAATCGCAATGGTTACTTTGAGCACATTCCATAGCTATTTACACTATTAAGAAGTCATTATATACAATAAAGCCATTCATTCTATAATTATCTTATTCCTCCTTCTCTTCATTGTTATGATTCCAATATTCCACAAAATATTTTCAGCCATCATATAATTCCTTAGTTGCACTGACTTACCAACAACCGTACTTAACTTTCAAGAACTGACTCCCATAAATGTAGCATCCATTTATATCATTCCATGCCATGCAATTTTTCCAATCAATATCCTTGCTCTTATCACATATCTCACGATTATGGAGTAGCAATAACAATAGTCATAGGATAGCCATAGGGGTACCATATCCAAGGAGGACCAGCTAGACATCGTAAGAAGTCGTCCGGTGAAAACCAAATGTCAATATGGCCTTTCCTACAGATGTTACGAAAGCAAAATTTTCAAGATGTCTACCATAGTGGCTTTATTCGACATAAGAATAGCACCATTTCCATCTAGACCAATTTAGACTATTAAAGACTTAGTTTGATGAAACTATAATGTGAATATAAAAAGTAGTCTAGGAGATGTTACGATAGCTATAATTTTGGAAATTGTCTTTATGGTGACCACATTGGTCGTAGATCGGCGCTACTTACTCTTCCAACCAACAAGACACATTAATGACTTTTTTAGTGAAAATCCACTATTTATATAACTATATATTCAGGATGAGTAGTGATAATATTATTATCAAGATGGCGAGTGTGTAGCCATATCGGCTGATTGAGCAGCAACCTTTTGATTTAGGAGAAACTAGACCGTGAAATAAATGTGTGTGCAATGTGTCATGGCTATCTCCGAAGTAGTAGGAGAAGTAACGATGACAAACTTTTGCTAAGGAAAAGACGAACTGACGGACAACAAGCAACGTAAGAAACACCATCCCGTAAGATCATCTGATTTATAACCAGTAGGGCAAAAACTGAATCCAAATCACAGTAACACAAAATATAGGTAACAATGAGTCAGTTTGTCATAATCAGAGAAGTATCTATATATCAAAAGGTATAAATACGCTGGCATTAGTGTAAAAGAGAATATAAAAACAATATTTTACATTGATTACTGTTTCAAATATTTGATATCTCACACAAGCAATTTCATTATAGATCATCAAACATCCCAAACAAAAAGAAATGTAATGTGTTACAAATCTCGGCTCGTTCAAAGTAACAAAGAAAAGTGTGAAGCCAACAAGCTTTGTAAATTTTAACAAAAATAATTTATTTCCCTACAAAACACAGTAAAAATATGAAAAAGGACTTACAGTTTGTGAATATAATCCAAAAATTAATTCCAGAATTGAAACACACAAGTCCTATCACTAAAATATCCTAAATAAATCCAAGTTCGAATCCCAGCGAAGTTCAAAGATGGCGGACGATGACTTCAGACGAATGAAGTATTGATGTCAAAAGTTCCACGTTGATTTTTATGAACCACAAAAGAATTGTCAAAAGTTCCACGTTGAATTGTACTAATCAAAAAAGAATATTCCGGCTTTTAGCACTCTGAATAATTTCCACTGAATGTCTGTTTCCAAAGCTTTGATGACGAAGCACTTATTTTCCAGAGAATATAAATTATTCTTAAATAACAAATAACTCCAAACTGGCACAACAGAAAATACTTCTGATTTCTTGAAGGTATTTTTACGACTGAATCAAAATCACTAAAAACGTTAATCTTAAACACAATTTTAGATCACGCAATAGGTCACGTGGTCACTTACTACAAGCCAATTGACACGTGTGCCCAAATGTTGATGACACAAGGTGATCACGCGAGTAATGTATGTATGACCTTGATACTGACCAATCATTTAAACTTAATGTAACCAAGTGTCAGAACGAGGTCAGCTAAAAATAATGCTAATGAAATACTTTTAAGTTCTGTACAAACAGATTGTACTTTATAAAAAAGTATCGAATCCCGTGAATATAATCATTACAATAAAATGTAATGAAAGAAAATTAAAATAAAAAAGAATTTTAAAACCAACACACAAGCAATTTAATTACATATTTGTAACAAATAAGATACGGAATTTTCATCGAATGTTTTAGAAGGAACATTTTAGATTTTGAAAAGAAGATGAATATAGTGTTATATTTGTGTTAATTTCTTATCAATCAAACATATTTAAACACCAACAAGAAAACGTACATGCCATGCATCAAAATGAAATATGTTGCTTTGAAAACATAACAATTTTGAATCAACGTTGGAAGACCAATCATTGAAGTATTCCATCCAGCTCACCCAACTGTGATGGCTAGAGGGAGCAATCAGAGCATACTGATTGAAAGGTACAGTAGGCTGAATTTACTGTGCACATGAAAAGTTAAATATTGGATCCTTAATATCTATGCGTTTTAATATTTTAGCGGAGAAAAATGGATATATATCTTATAGCAGATAATGGGGGGGGGGCAAAAAGGGAAATGTAACTTTTTGGAATTGAAAATTGTTTTACCAACATGAGCACTCAAGGATTTGCTGACGTTATATAGGCAGGTATGGAAGAATAATGGCAATCAACGGAAGCTCAAGAGTCTTCCAAACAGATACGCGTGACAGTTAATTCAAGCTGGTCACGACAGGTTTAAAACATGTTTGACACTAATTGAAGGTCTACAGTAAAACTAAACCATCGTGTAGAGAGGAAGGAAATATTACTGTAATATACTACTCATTAACGTACATCGACATACCAAGCTTCATCGGTATAGGGTTGAAATAAAATGTGATTGACCCAAGTAATGGTAGGGTGAAATATACACAGGATTTAACAAATGATAAAGACATCACTCAAACATGTTCATTATATCACTATTGTCCAGTTGTGGAATAATTTGCCTATTCTTGTTGAGAATCATCCAAATATCAATTTTAAGAAAATAGGTAAAAAGGGCAAATTATATCGAAATATTAAGGAAAAAATAAAAAAAATAAATCAATATGGTCCAAAAGATTGAGGGTATAATGGATGGCTGAGAGCACAAAGGTAACTCAGAGGTTTCTGGTATGCATTGTTTTCCATATAAAATTATCATAACTGTAGATGATTAATTGGCTGTTTGTTATCTAATGGCACTTTAAATGGTTTATTGGCTATATCATAACAAGCACATGGGCGATAAATGCCTTTCAGACACAAAGTAAACCGATTTAGGTTGATTTGGGCAAGCAATGAATTCACAACCCTTGGAGTATGACATTCTACCAACTGCGGATAATGAGGATGCAATGCACAAATATCTGAGAATAAAAAGTTCCAATATGGCCAAAGTGATGCTACAGCATCCTAGTTTTGATTTGATATGACTAAAAGTACTCTCCCTGAGACTCTATGTTATTGATTTTATTAACGTTCATGATATCTGCTGAACTAGGGTAAAAACTATCGATCATGATGAATAAACTGCTTAACATAAAACATTCACTCAAGAGTGAAGATCGGTTCATAGTGATTGCGTTTAAGCTGATATGGACCCAAATACCGATGATCATAGGTGTAGATGCAATAGAGTCAGGTAAGGTATTGAGGATAGAAGAAACAAATGGTAACAACATACAAAAACCACCCACGTGTACAAATTAGGTGATACTGACATACATTGGATGTAGCTGAATTACTCTTAGTTTGATTCATTCGCATAAAAATCTTCATGATTGCTGGTGAACAATGTTTCAAAATGATAGGGAGTACCAAACAAATTGTTCACATTGCATAAGTGAATCAAATATGCAAATTGGGTCAGAGTGATTCGGTTTTGGTAAAGGTGAATTACTCTTCTTAAGATGTATCCACCTTCCAGTCTTCTCGAGTGTGGGTAAAATAATATCGAAGATATTTTGGTGTACTAAAATATGACAATAAGACCAGGGTGACCTAGTTTGGGTATGCTGCTCTTGTTTCGATGCATCTACTTACCAGTTTTCATGAGTGTAAACGAAATATAGTCCCATATATTGAAGGTATATTCAAACCATGGTCGCAAATGCAAGGTATTTAAGCATGTAGAAAGGCCGCAGTAACCTAATCTTCATTCATACAGTAGAGTTATGCTTTCTGACATGTATCTACATATTGATTATACACAAGCATATGGAACAGGATACAAATATTTATGTTGTAACTAACGCATAGTTCAAATACTTAAAGATCCTGGGGCATTAAAATTAAACAAAGTGATCTGGTTTTATATGGATGAGCTGCAGCTATAGGTGAAGTGCAGTCTAGGATGCTGAGGGCATAATGACCAACTGAATAAACTAGCAAAAGGGACAATGCCTTATCTCGTCTAACTCCTTTGTTAATGGGAAAACAAACATATATTTGATGAACCTTTAACGGTTATCTAACACCATTTACAAACATTCCTGAACTAAAAGCGATAGAAAATGTCATGGACCAATGGTATACACAATATGGGTTCATAACAGCAATGACATACACAATGAAGGTCCAGAACAGCAATCATGCTTGGCTGTTTGTACAATCTGATGAACCTGACACTTACATGTTACATATACGGTGACGAAATTCGATCTACCCGCCTGACTACTGAGACAATTCCGATACATAGCTGGTATAATAGTCCTCGTTCAGCAATTGAGAACTTATAAATGATTATCGCATAAGTAACAAGGTGCTAGGGTGCCCGACAATTTGCTGTGCAGGTCATATTGATTTAAATAAGGACAATGCGATAGTTCTTTGACACAAGCAGAAAAAAATATTTACTTCTGTCAAAAAAATCAACAGCTTCCGAATTTGTTCTTTTCTGCGGTAGCCTAAATGCTTCATTTCAGATATCAGTGTCATGTTGGCGGTTGAATATCCTCAGTTTGTGGCATAGAAGTTATCACCAACCATAACATGTTTTCAAAAATAAAAAAAATATCATATTCTTTAATGACTCAGTCTGATGTTAAATGTGATAGTTGGAGAACGCCAAAAAACTATTTCACGTTAAATGATGTAAGAGACGGACAAAAGCGATCCATATATATATATATATATATATATATATATATATATATATATATATATATATATATATATATATATATATATATATATATATATATATATATATATATATATATATATATATACTGACTTAATAGTGTGGCAGAATGATCTAAAGATCTCGCTTTTACCTGTTACTGGCATCTCATCTCTATCCTCGTTGCCTAGACCCTCTGGCTCGCCAATGTGGGGTATGTAAGAAAGCTTCCCAGTTCTTTCCCCACCAAACATACTGACAGCCATGTACAGCCTATCTTGCGCTGAGAAATGGCTCATAACCATAAAACAACAGTTGATTTGTTATATTCTTCTATAAATTGCTGATTTTTAGTATAAGCTCCAATAATATATTGAAATTTGTTTAATTCTTTTTAGTTTTGTTTATCCTGCATACAGGAAATTGGACAATGAAAATTCTTCCGATACGATCTTTAATCTCCTGATCTAATTTCGCAAATTCGCAAATCGATTGAATTGACCTTTCTGGGCTGTCAAATGTTGATCTCTCAGTGGGTACTCGTATCAAGCCAATTCTTTAATCCATTACACCAACCATATTCTTTCAACATATACCCAAGCTTTTCAATGACATGTTCCAGTGTCTCCATGAACTAGGACCTCACCGCCCTACCGAGGCTTGGATACTCTCGCTCCTAATGTTACCTAATGTTACAAAGGCGAAATTCATGGACAGGGTGGGTCTTGAACCCATGATCGCTCTAATTAAAAACAAGCACTATTTCTAACTAAACTGCATAAGTTAATCCACTGTTTTATGACATCTCATCACTGTTTAGAAGAGACCTAGATGTCCTTTTATAATCACCAAACAATAATCATGCTTATTATATGCTTATTTCTGTCTTCGTTAATTTTACATTGTCAGAATCGTGCAATATTTTACGATATTGCACACCTTCGTATTGCACGCGCGTGCACGACACGTGTGCCCAGTAGTGTATTAGGAACTACTTTGTAAACACTTCATGTACATTTATGTAGTAGACGCTTTACGTTTTGGTTGAATAAATTTGTTTCTGAATGAACTAAAGCAGATGTTTCGTGGAATGCCACAAACAAGCTGCTTTGGGGCATTCCGCGTTAACTTTCTTGATACAATGTTTCGAATTTAGGCTAGCGATAGACGCCAGACAGGTCATAAAATTGCTGGGTCCCTACAAATAAAATGCAAGTGACAAGGCATAAACTATCTTGTTTAGCTGGTAAGAAGAATGGCAAAAAATATACTTACAGTTTTACATCCTGAATTTCCTCAAAATGTATTTTCTTAGTTCTGCAAGTCGAATTACATGAACCATGTCATGGGTTCTAAAGCTTGATTACACATTTCGAAATTGTACTGTAATTTCGACTATACACTGCAGCTATACTGGTATGGTAGCAAAGTGAAGTCAATATGAAAATAGATGAATTGATTAAATATGTAAAGCTTTCAGTTAGCATACCAGGGGTTGTTGATATTATTCAAGGATGCGGATTGTATAATAATATGTTCAATAATTCATAATAAGAGATTATAAAAAGGTAACAATGTCAAAGGTTAAATTAATTTGACTTCCTATTAAACTGGATTTGATTTGTATGTAGCACTATACAGTCAGGATGGTACTCACATGCTGTATATACATACACACGTTTTGATGTAAATTAATGAGGAAAGTTTATTAAAATCTGTTCTTAAAAAGCTATAATAATTAATAGCAGCAGCTATTGATGGATGAATGATACTAAAGCACACATCAGAACTATTCCATAACCCACCAATGGCCAGGTAAAGTATATATGCATAACACATTAAATACAGAAGTAATTCATGTGAGCTACAAATGTATAGTAGAAGTGTAATTGGTGTACTTTATCACATAATCTGGATACACTTGATAATTGTCAAAAATAACAAAAATTTCAGGACTTTGTACATCGTCTACACACGAATCGTACAAATCACTGCAAGGATCCTTTGGATCTTTAAGAGGTGGTCGTGTATATGTTTTAACACCAGTTGTATAATCGCCAGCCATAACTCTAACGAGAAACATAATGCAGTTATCAGGCTCCGTATAGCGATCTGCTCTTTTGGCATTCTTAGCAAAGTAACTTCCCTTGCCAAACCGTGTTCCTGTTGACCTTCCACTAAGACGGAAATCAAAGCCCTGACGGCAGATGGCATCTACGTACTGCGACTGAGTCCCGTGGAAAAGGAGAAGCTCTCTCAGGGCTGGGTTCTTTCTTTCCATCTTAACTTTTTTTCTGTAAATAAAATTGCCCAATGATGGCAATTTCAGTTTAATCTTTGGCAAGAAGATTGGCAATGTTCCAAAGAAAGTGTGAGGTATGTCATTGTCTTACGTTTACTATCTTTTACGTAAAACAAAATTAAGGACGGACCAATAGCAGCAAAACAATATCTGCAACGAAAGTGGGTGCCAACAAATAAGATAATGACAATTTCGATGCTTTTAGTCTCATAGTTTTGGTTAGAAAATTTGATGTATGCTAGTTCCAGAATACAAAATCTTGATTAATATTTTCAGATTATTTCTGTTTAACTAAATTTGGGTTTTGGAAGTTAGAAGAGAAATCTTGAAGGTTTGTTTTCCTAATGCATTTTACTATAGCATGTTGCAGAATATGTCAATGACGGTATCATAAATGAGTCTTTATGTTTAAATTAGACACGTTTGATAGACACAAAACAATATTATTCCAAATGATTATTGTTTGCTTTGCAATTTTTGAGCATCATCTTAAAAATAGTTTTATGTATGCATAGATGTTTTAGGTTAAACGTGTAGTTTAACAGTGATAAAACAAGGGAGACATATATAACGTCCAGAAAATATATGAACGGCATGCTTATCTTTAGAAATAGCTTTAACAAATTACATGATGGTTTATATTTTCAACTTGGAAAACCATATTTCGTTAGATCGCAGATTCTGATGTAATGAATAACATTCGTTTAAGACTGTATTACTCAGCATATGGTAGACACCAATTAAAAATAGCTAAAGTTAGAAGAATTTCTTCTTTTTTAAACGAGAAAGTCATTAAAGTCAAGGGCCTCATCTAAAACATTTTTTTAATCCTTTCATTGGATATAATACTAAAACTTGCACCCGGATGTAGTGGACTTTAGTTCAGTGGATACTACAATATATGTAAAACTAATCTAGTTCAAAATAGAGAACTAGTTAATATTCTATATACGATCGACCTTAGTAGCTGCAAGGGGATATCAGTGGATATATCATAACTATATGGGCTCCCATAGGTTGACATGCGGGAGACACTTGGGGACAAATGATAATTATGCAGGCAATATGTCTGACAATGGAACTGTATTATAAAGACAAAGTGTTTATATGCACAATAGAATTTTGGGGGACTGCACATTTTATAGGGACAAAAGTGTTTATGAGGACAAACAAAAAACTAGAAATGATAATGGTTTGGTTGTTGTTGTATAGACAAAGACAAAACACATTTTATAGGGGCAAAGGTGTTTATGAGGACAAACTAACAAAACTGGAAATGATAATGATTTAGTTCTTGTTGTATAGACAATGACAAACAAGCAAACACATACACAAACATACAAACACAAATGACAATAATTGAACAGCATCTCTCTTTTCTAGAGATGTGATTGTCCCTGAAAATGGCCACTTGGAAACATTTCAGAAACCAGCGTTAACCAAAGTGAGATAACATAAGTGCAATCACACTGGATCCACACAGAAAGATACTCTTCAGACAGGCACCATTTCTACATACTTTGTTCTCTTCCGAATTGTAGGTATGAAGTATTATGGTTACGAATGCAACTGTACTGCTTCAGGGAGAGTTTGTCTTGTATTTCGATTCAGCTGATTTTCTGTCGTCTTCGCAAGAATTTTTGCCAGTGCCAGTTCTACAATTATTTCCACCTTCTCCATCATTTCTTTGGTGGATGAATTTAGAATCAGAAGAAAGAACATTAAAGAGAAGCGCAAATAGTATTTATAGTCAACAACAGCACGAAGAGGAAAGAAGAAAATGAGATGGAGGAGGGAAGATAAAACTTTGAAGTGTGAAGGATGACAAAAGGAAGACGGTGAAAACAAAACGCCTTGTGAACTACAAAAACATATTAGCAGAGTTAAGGTTAAGACAAATGTATAAAATTTCATTAACTCAATCAAAGAGAAAGAAGTTTTAACGTACTAATCTTTCCAAGCCTTCCTCCACTGCATCTACGCCCATCGTCACTTAAATGCCAGCAGTTGTTACTAACACTACTGACAAACAACATAAGAAAAAGAAAGGAATACGGCTTGGTCGGTGAAATGGCTTGGTACAGATAAAGCTAATGAAGTAAAGTCCACGGCGTTTTTAAAAACAGACACCCAGCTGTTGTTGCAGGGTCACCCATATGTTTTAGAAATGAGATGTTACACAATGATTGCTATATCAAGTAAAACTTGAATACCTATTCCCATGATTGAATGGTGTGTGTTTGAGTGCTTGTTTTAAGTAACTTATCCATGGAATAAAACTCAAGAGAAAGAGACACGTACTTTTTCTTTGGTGTATTCTTTTTGTGGAATCACTCTGAAAATATCTCAACACATCACAAAAATTCATTGTCTTTTTTCTTTCACAGTCTGTCTCTTTTTTAAAATTTTTTAGAAGTATGGGTTCAATCTCTTATACTCTTTATTCGAGTGGTCTTGATTTACTTCGTTTCTTAATAGAGATGGGACCTTCTTCTGTTCTGAAGATTCCTCCTCCTTCTTTTGCTTCCTCTCTAGATTGTTATTTTATTTTTCCGAGTACGTTCTGAAGACCTTAGTCCTTATTCTGACAATATTAACGTCTATCGTTACCTTTGTATATTTTGTCTTGTCATACATTTACTTTAACGTTATAGATCCACCAAAACAGAGAGACCCCAAAATTGACTTCCTAAACCTTTACAAACACTGCGTACACATACATAGTGAGATTCAAAGAGTTCAGTCGTAAGTACCACACAAAAAGTAGATGGTTTCATCACATATATGTGGAATTCCTTGTTAGAGACACTAAAATGATCATATCACGATGAAGAGGATGATTGCTTGAGAGTCCTCATTACTCACGAGACTTTGAAGTATCCCGACTTGATCGAATTTAGTAAAGCGGCATTGTTTACAAACACAGACACACACCCCGAAGTCATTCACAAAATCCAACACGTCCAGCAAACCACTGACGAGTTTAACATGGCCAATGGAAAGCTATACTTCACATGACACATCTTTCAACTTCTAATGTTACCTCGTCGCGCAAGGTGTAATTGGTGAACGGCACTCACAGAACTTCCAAGACAAGATGTGCCAAGTAACGGCAATCGTCGTGGGGTGAAAGTATGTCGACTAGAACAAGAACGCAGAATGGATAAGAGCAGCTTGGGAGAGAATTTGAAAATCAGATAAAGCCAAGCAACGAAGATGTATTTGACACTCACTATACGATGAAAGTGTACCTCCAAGTGGTTCTCGGAGCACTGGTGTTTCGAGGGCCCGATTTTCCAGGTGGAAAATACATTCACATGTATCTCCGCCAAGAGTAAGTCGATGCCATTACTAATTTGTCTTGATTTCATTGCTGCGTGAAACGTGATTAAGAATTTACCAATCTGGAGCAAGATATTTATTACGGAGAGAGATGTTACAGTTGCTTAGCGTCCAAACCACGCATTTCTGAAGGAATAGATCGAATGTATTGCTCTTCTTGCAAGCGAACCTTGGTCTGTCCTACTTATGAACAACATCGCATGAAACAAGTTTAAGATCACACAAGTATAGTTAAAAGATTCCATGAGTTACTTGGCCATGCCATTGAATAAAATGCCACAACGTTGAGGATGTCAGAAAACTGAGCAAAGGTTATTTTCCAAACACTTTCAATAGCGAAGTTAAAAATCGCGTGGTACCTCCCG
Organism: Megalonaias nervosa; assembly: GCA_016617855.1. Lineage (NCBI taxonomy): Eukaryota > Metazoa > Mollusca > Bivalvia > Unionida > Unionidae > Megalonaias > Megalonaias nervosa. The sequence continues at coordinate 93,970 of JAECUM010004731.1, read as the reverse complement.
CATTAATCTTACGTTAACTATTACGACCCCGATGGTACGCACAAAGAACATCGAGAAGCATTTTACGTTTGGTACTAAATTAACTCTTTAAACCGCATTTGATTTCCACGACGAAATGGTAAAGTATTTGCCTAATCGATGTAGTCGTTTTATGCTTTGTTGTGGAACATTTCGACAATCCGTTTTGGATTAAGCAAGTATTAATCCTTTGAAGGAAGCATGTAATATTACTAAACCCGTGGATTAGTCCAGCGAAATAAATGCCATCATATTCTATCAATGTCATCTCTCGATACTCCTCCAATGCTTTAAACTGGTTGCATTGCTTGTTTGAAAGTGAAGACAAATGGATCCAATATGCTTGCAAATCGGACATATTTCTGTAAATGCTTCATATTTCGTGAATTTCCAGATCGTTTACGAATTCCAGGGATGCTTATTTCACACATGCCCCACGTGTTTTCCTCAACTAGAAAGTCCTTTCTCAGAGTTTACCATAGAATAGTCGCACGAGAAAACATACCAAGAACGCCTGTTGTTAGCAGAACAAGGAAACCGAGTGGAAGATATATTGGAGCACGAGTAAACACGGAACCTTTGAACCCATGCGACAGTTTGCTTTGAGGACGAACCAATACGCCTCACTGTATGACGTGGACCATCCTAGGGAGAAGAAATCAATTACATTGATGTGTTGTTAGTTGTTTATTTGGGTGTGTACATATGCTCGATTCCATACAGTCACTCTGAGATGCTGACCTTACACATCGACGTGAAACACATTCGTAAATACGAAAAACTGATCAAATGAAATGCGTTACCTCCAACTCACAGGTACCATCCTGACATTTCCTTTATGACGTTTCCTTAATGTGTTATGTGTGCTGAAACATGTAATCAAGACAAGCCTTGTTGCATACAGTGGAATAACGCGCTTTGAAAGGAAAGTGGGTGACTGTAGAATTGTGAGTTTTTGGATCTTAGATAGCGATTGTAAAAAGCTACTAAATGAGGAACATTTCTACCATAGAACAATATTAAAAAGACAACCACTCGAGTCTATGAATTTTCCAAGGCTACGTCAAAGAATTTATCTAACTTAAAAAGCGATAGTGTTTCCCACTTCGCGTTAGATTCCAGTAGACAAAGAGAAATTCAAAACACGGTACCATTCCATACAAGGCATTACTTTAAAACACATGGAAAAGAACCAATGAAAACGATAGCTTGACAAAGTCCTGTTAAATTGTTTGTGGGGAAATTTGACACAACTTCCGATATTCTGGATCGAAGAAAGCATTCTCGATCAAAGAGCATGTAATGTAGACAAACTCAGACTGAAAGAATTCAAAGTGCGTTGGAAAGGATATCCACTTAGTTTTAATACTTGGATTGCCAAGACGGACATCATCAACAATTTAAAGACAAAGTAATCGCCATGCAGTTAAACACATGAGCTACCCCTCCTTCACAGTGTTCCTATCTTCATGACCTACAAAATCAACACATGTGGGTGTTGTGTAGACAATGTGTGCCCACAACTCATATCGACCCTTTCTTCTAAATATTTGTGGAGTACTGTATCACCAAAAGAGCAATTGGGAATTTGTCTTTTAATCCAGCAATATACAATTGTGGACCCTTTTAACTAGCTGTTGTATTCGTTATTTTCTTTCCGATCCTTGAAATACTCTACGGGCAACACAACTATAGCCTGCAACAACAACTTCTTTTGGACCGTTTGGAACATCGTTCTAGCATGACATCGAGTGACTACTTGGTAAGCAGGACCATCAAATTCTGAATAAACAATTATATTTAACTTTAGCGAGTGCTTCGGATGCGTTCTCTGACAATATTTTATTTTGCTTCACAACCAATTACCTCAAGCCATACAAATGGATCAAGAAGATCGTTATGAAGTAGGTATGACACAATTAATCCCAATCACGTCTTGAATGTGAGAGGAAATCAAAACAACTTTTATTATCGAAATCCTCAACGGACAATGAACACTTGAATAAAAATGTTCATGGCTTTTACGAAACAAAAAAATAACCATCTCAAGCCATTACTAAGCTGAAAATATTTTTTCATGAGAACTCCTGCAGGCTGCTATTTCAGAGTTTATCATCGCGAAACAATTGCCGTTATTTTCATTGATCAGTTCTGCAAATCACTGAATTGTAATTCCATAACATACCTCTTCGTCTCAGTTTGCATTTATCTGATAGCAAAACACTGTACATCACTTTTATCCCACTTTGTATGCTATTCTGGGTGGAGACACAACAATAACATCACATTCAAAAGACATCAACAATAACTGGCGATTCTACAAGTATTTTTGTTACCCGTTCGAACTGAATGAACGATTGAATTTTATGTTTGTGTACTACGATGTAGCGGAATTAAACCAGGTTGGAAACACAGACGCTCGGATACTCAAAATCGTTTGCAACCTAAGACGAAAGTGGAAACACTGATCACATTCACTGTGAATTTGTACATCCTCACTATCTTCTTATCAGTATCAGTATATCATATATTGACAGTTTTAACATTGGTATAAAAAGATATCAGGGACAAAATACTCTATTTTGGAAAAGAACGGTCACTCTGAAACTACATTTAAGAAAATGAATTTCTAGTGAATTGTAACCAATGTTTCAAGTGTACCAAAGAATCGCTCGACAATGAGTACATAGCTTAGAAGGTATATTAAAATTCGATCTTAAAACCGATGGTTACTTTGACGCAAGGAAAACAATTTCTTTAAAATCTTCTCCTCCACAAAAAATACCAATGAAGCCTTTCATATAGCAGGCACAGATGTTTTACTTCAATCTGGGAATTACCTTTCAGGTCGGCTAAAGACCCCGATAACTTAGCTTCACACTTCTGACCTAGCATTACTTCATCTTCTGCGCCACAGAAAGAGCGATGCAGAAAGAGACGTCAAAACCTCTTCGACTTTCAAAAACAATTTCAGAGAAAGAATAGGAAAAGAAACAGCATCGCCAGATATTTCGAGGCGCTTGATTGCTAATAGAAAAATGATGCGCAGATGTTATTGTGAATGTTTCAAAGCAGAACTCGATCTATTTGCCATGCTAAACACCATGATGACGATGCAAGCATCCTAAAGGGTTGAATGCTATCCTGTGTCGTCTTCGACTACTTCAGCCCCTATCAAATTTGAAATCCAAGACCGGACTGAAGATTACATTGATCTGAATAGTAGTCACTTGTACCTGAATGTTATAGTTCTCAAAGTCGACAACACCAATCCAGGCGGAGATTCAAGAATAGCTTCCGTAAACAACTTCATACATTCGTTGTTCAGAGAAGTGGATTTGTACTTGAATAACAAATTGGACAGCTGCAACAGGGAAACTTATCCTGACGGAGTTAACGTGGAAAATCTCTTCACGTACGAAAGAAAAGCTAACATCACATATCTGGATGCTTGCGCGTTATGGAAACCCGACACACTGGACAAATTCAACGACACAGAGCTGACGGAAGGCGACAATCCTCACAATTACAGATGTAATATCAAAATAAGATCAAGCAAGAGCACAGTTTAGAAACGATAGATCAATTGCAGTGAAATCGGTGGTCCCAAGACAGGTTTATATGGATATACGCCTGAGACTAAATCGAACTATTACCGTGCTCCATTTCATGGCCAATGCTAACGAAAACAAATCCTTCATCGATGAAGCCTAATTGTACGCGCGCAGTGTAGTCGTTTCTCCTAATGTGGAAAACGACATCATTTATACTTTGAGTAGAATTACAGCAAAGCATCCGATACAAAGAGTGGAATTTAAACATACACCATTGCCTTCGGACTCCTTGCCAATATCTAAGCTCATATTTTCCAAGGAAAGTTACCAAAACGCATATTCATTGGTTTCATCAGTAGTGCAGCCCTCAACGGAGCAATCGATCAAAGTCCTTTCGAGCTTCAACATGTGTAAAATATAGTATTCACTACTCGAGATAGTCAGACATGACCCTTCGAATCTAACTCTACCTTGAATAATTACTTGGTATCCCACTTGACACTCTCTGAAGCCACCGGGCAGTTACGTACCAACAGCAGCCAAGGCATTTTGTACTACGATGTTACAGGAGTATATGTTTTGTGGGGATTTGATTTCAGTCCTGATCAAGACAGCGGCGAGGGACCTTTCAACATTATACAATCGGGCCGACTATGTGGAGAATTTGAGTTTTCACAAGCTCTCACCAATACGGTGAATGTCATCTTGTATACAGAATTAAACAAAACTCTAGAAATTTAGAGATTTGAGACACGCCATTCGAAACTATTGGAAATAAAGATGGAATACAAGAAGCCCATGGAGATAAAAGACGAGCATGTTTTTAGCTAGAACAAGAATTAAAATACAACAATACATGTATGATGTCGAGACGGCCAGAACAAGAATATTATTGTGTCTCCTTTTTTGCCACTGTCCAGGCTGAAAGAATTGCAGGTCTCACCAAAGGAAATTGTTTCGGATGTCAAAACGAGCATCCCATTCAGAAATAACATGACAACTACATGATCACGAGTCAAGAAGAATAGTTGGAAGAACATTTGGAAGAGGCATGTAATCATATCTCCGAAGAGAATGTTTTTAGTAGGTGGTGTAAGGAATTGTGCGACGGTTTACTGACCTTCACTGACTTCTCGGTAGATCAAAATGATCGAAGCTGTTTTGCAGTCGACCGTGGTTCATCGACTTACTTGACAGAAATTTTCAAGGAAACAGTCAGGTGTGAATTGATACCTTATCATTAATTGCGAGAAAATGGATACTTGGGAGGTTAATTACCTTCTAACGCAGTTTCTACACTTCTTGGAATCCAGTGGTGTGTGAATACGATGAACTTTATCGTTCGCAAACCTTAAACCATCCAATCCTATATCATTAACACAAACGACAGTCATTGACCAGGACGCGTCGAGTGGTGTTTCTTATGTCACACTCGACCCACACTCCAATTTATTGAATGGGGTCCTCCGATTCTCATTATAGACGAGGAATTATCATTTATTCACACATATATCAACCCCTACATGTGCTTGCACACATGGCTGGGGTACAATCTCATCCAGTGTTGGAACCTGCTTCCCACTCACCGAGTTGACGAACATGGCCGACTGGACGCAGACGTCCCAAATCTAAGATCAGTCAGTGAGTCTTATTATTCGTCTTCGACCAGACAAAAATGAACAAAAACAAAACCAGAAAGCTGACTGACACTCTAGTGGAGCTACATTATGTCAAGCACTTCCTGCTAGAAGACGTTTCCAATCCAGACCCTTAATGGTTGCAGAGGACATCAAAACATGGCAAACCAACTAGTACTCAGAACACTGGTCGAATAGTTAGCAGATGATACAGAAATTGTAAGAGTTGAAACCTACCTCAGATATGGTCGGTCTGATCGGTGATGCATATGGTAAGGGCGTCAACCTGATCAAGAGTAAGAATCCTACAGAACGAAAACTGGGACTTGAAGCTTTACCAACTAACCCAAGAACATCAATCATAGCGGCAATATCCACAACAAACATCTACAAACACACCGTCAACTGCAGACGGAAACATCATTCTTCACATGGGCTCAAATGGAAAATTTGATTCTGAAGCAACATAGCCATCCTCGTCATTGCTAATTTTATCAATTCATACAGCGGAGATATATGCAGTAGACGATGTTTTTGTGGAGCTCGAAATGAGAGATAAGGGCATTATCTGCACTGAATACATATACTCGTTTTAGAGCCAACACATCTGTAGACTAGAGAGTTACTAATAATTTTACCAAATTATCTGTGTATGCGGATGTATCTCTTTCTCTTTCCTGACAAAAATCGTTCCCACATAAAATATGTGTATGCATTCAAGTGTATAGTAGTGTGTCTATAAGAAAATTCCTACCGACTGTAAGATAATGTGTTTTGTATGTTTGTTGTATGTGTAAGATGTGTCTTTGTACGTAAGGATATGCTTTTCATGCATGGTTATGTAACGATCCATGTAAAATGTATAAATAGTTTGCCATAGGTCCTTGCAATAGTTTATCTAGATCATTTAGGCTTTTTTATGTGTGAATTGTATTTTGTGAGAGTGATATTTTCATCACGTCCGTGATACAAATCAGTACATTCGTCAGTTATATCTTGCCCCGAACGGAAACGGGGTGCGGTCTTGTGTACGGTAATATACCCACCAGATGACTTTAATCGCAATACAGAGAGTTAAGTGGAGACGAGTGTGTGTGTGTGGGGGGGTCACTTCCCACTCATCTTGCTAATAGATCATGCGCATTGGGGGCCTTATAGCTCCTCCATGCTGTTAAGCTGCGGCAGGTCAGCAAATAAAAGCCCAAGACATGTGCTCGCAAACTGGACTGGGTGTCATCAGGTGATTGGATCCTTTACACTCAAGACGACTAATTAAAAAGTATACTATGCGTGCATAAAAGCGTACGCGTGTATGGTTTCTGTTCCCTTGCGTACGATAAATTAAGAACCCTTCGATGCAGGCAATAACTCGTCGTACAAAGCCATTTGGTCATACTCCACGTAAATACATGTTCAGCCAGTCAGTTATTTATTCATACCTAGTCGATAGCAAAGAGGCCAAGTGGGCAGCGAACAATAGAAATGAGCTAGAAACGATACGTTCCCGTCCAGTTCCTTATGCAATCAAAGGCTAAGACCTTTATATTACGTCACATTGGAGCCGTATGTCTCAATCTAGAAGAACTACTCTTCTACTTATTAGGGAGGAGTATGCTAACGACGAGAATTGGAGAAAGAGGCCTCTCCCCACAAAAGACAGGGACAGGGAGGGAGTAAGTCGTATCAACAGATGGAGCGTGTGGGGGCAAACCGAACCGATACCTGACGTACCATTCCGTGACAACTCAAACTCTACTCTAAGAGTAGCATTAACCCCCAGCGTCAAAATTTGAAGCTGGAGCACTAAATCTTCTACAAGACAAATGGATGAATCTACAGGTGGTGAGAAGAAAAAACACCAGCAACAACAGAAAGAAAAGTCGACTTATGAGGCATCAAGAAGGCAGGAGGAGCAGAAGAAAACACGAACATCTTCAACAGCAGCAGCAGCTCCACAGCCAGGGGGACAGAAAGAAAAACCTCCAATAGAGGTGAAAGCAGCTGTGGGGGAACAGAAGCGGCAAACATAGCCAACACTAAAACAGCTCGTGTCTAAGTACCTTAAAGAACAGGCAGTAGAATGGGGAATGGAAGAATTGATCGAAGATAGAAAAGAAAACAACGACATGCAGAGAACACCATGACGGTCATTGCAACCTACAAGAGAACAAAAGGCGAAGGATTGAATCAAAGAAGAAAAAAGTTCAATACCTTCGAGGCAGACGGACACATTAGTACACTGGAGGAAAAATATCGAAGCTGCCAGGTGATAGAGTCATAGCACTAGTGATAGCACTATTTACTTACAAGCTATTGGAATTATACAAGATCCCTTCTCATCCGATCAAGGGTTTCCCGCAGATGACTGACCTATTGATGGTTGACCTGATCAATCCAGTCAGATTGGGAGGACGGGGAGAAACAAGATGAAACTGTTCAGAAGTTGGACATCGGCCCTTTAAAAGCCGTTTATAACTAGGGTTTTCAATTTGGCTTGATAATCCATGTCAGTAAACCCTAAATAATATTCACCCATGATACATTAGACCTCCGATCTAAATCAACTTGAAAATTACCAAGCTAGTACACAACATTGTATTAAGTCACTCCGATCTGTTTATTTTTGCTAACGATCGTTTTCGGAAAAAGTACACGAAGTTATATATTCAAAATAATTATTGTACAGGAAAATTTAAAACATATAAGTCTTGATCATAATTTCGATTAAGGCTTACACAAATTTGGGTGTTAGGGATTTCCCATACAAGACAATTGGGCATAATTTGACCTATAATAAGTATGTGGTGATTGAAATAAGTTCGACGAAGTTCAAGGCTACTGGCTGGCCGCTTCCTCCTGTTCCTCGTCCAGGCATGTTGTCCGGGAGCATGGAATACATACAATGTCTAGTGTGTGGCTCATTTTCCCACTCGACATTCGGAGGCAGTGAGATACAGGCCAAGAAAAGCCCAAGAACAGTGTTCGCATGCTGAACTGTGTGTCACAAGATGGTTGGCTATTCTCACACGAGTCGATTAATTAAGAAGCATGCAGTTAATGCATACAGGGCGTAGGGAGATTACAATTTTTCCGTCCCGTACGATAAAGTAAGAAGCATGCGGTGCTATCGTAAAACAAGAACAACTGGCCTTACGCGATTAAAATCAATCATCTGTTTGCATCTCAGTCGTGCCTTCATTCATTCTCAGTCAGCGAAGAAACGTCCAGCCATCAACATTCGAGTACCTTCTCTGGTAGAAATAGGGAAGGGGTGAACGGTGGCTTGCCCGTACTGCCACTTGCAGGTAATAATCTTCCGACTACTTATTATTATGAAGTATGGGGCATAGCTGCGTATACATGGCAGTGCGCCACTGAACAGCCCACCTACCCCTAGACCGGAGTTGAGGAGTTCAATCGTTGTGACGGGACCAACATAAGAGGCGACACTCCACGAGCATTTCAGCACAGGGAAAGCGGAAAAGATAGAAAGCCACCAAGAACAACGTGGAAGCAGTCGTTCTGCACTCATTTACTGATGGCGTACCATTCCGGTGTATACGGCCTTTTTTCTTCCTGCAATCTGGAGTAAATCAGCCTGCCCGATTACAGTCTGAGAGGAAACTCCCAAATTAGATGAAACTGGGGAGAATTTTACAAAATATTACGTTTTCATGACGTTTCAGAAAAGTTCAAGTTGAAGTTTGGGGATTCTGCCCGACATATTCCTCCTTCGGCCTTTCCCGGATTGTATGTACCTGCAGTGTGAGATGCACTTTTAAAGCCCAAGATCCATGCTTTAATGTATGCTGGACTGTGTGTCGTCATTTGGTTGGCTAATCCTTACACAAGACGATTAATTTTTATTTAATTTTTTAAATCCCCGAATGGGCACGTAGTACATTCCTAGTAGGAGTAGATCGCTGGTTGTAGGCTTAGTTCCCACCCACCGAGAAATTAATTAGAGCGCAGGGAGCAGATCTTTTAATTAAGTACCAGTCTTTGCGTGCACTGAAATGTCGAGTTATTTTCCAACCATCCGACGAGAAATTAAGCAGCCTACTTTAGAGGCAATAATTGTTAGCACATGTTCGTATGGACACAAGCGAAGTAAATCCAAGAAACAGAAAAACTTATAGGAAAGTATTCCGGGAGAAACATGAAAAACTGAAATCCCCAGGGAAGTATACTGAATTCGTCGAATCGTGTGGTAATAACATCATGTATGTTTACTCAGATATGCTTGTGTATATCTCTGACATATGCAAAATGGAAAAAAACCTAGTTCCCTGCTGAAAACTCCTCTATAGCATAAAGGATCAAGAAAAGGAAAATAATGGGATTTTAAGCTATCCAAAGCAGAAATAATGGGGCTCTCCTAGAGAGGGATGGGATTTTAGTCTTTATTATTAGGGAATCACTGCTATTTACATATATTGTAAAACTAACAAACAATTAAATAACATCAGAAAATATGGAACATCAAATAAATCATCACTGGTAGTTGCCACATATGTGTCTCCCTTTGATGTTGTGGCACGCTAATCTCATCTGCAGATTGATGGATAATTTTGAAAGGAATGCATTTCAACTTGAAATGAGCTCTTTTCGCAATTCAGAATTGGAAGATGACCGACTTTTCGTAGAAAACGTACTAAATAAAAATATGACAATCCCTAGAAAATACCATGAAAGAACACCATGCGACAAAGTATTTAAGACTATATGAATAATGACGCAGTGGAATACGTTAGTATCATGTGGGGAAATAGAAGGTTGATCCTAATTAATGCTAACAGAACCTGTGATCTGATGCAGTTTAATATGCGGTCTAGTATTTAAAATTATATAAGACTAATACGAAACAAAATTGCATTACAATGCTTATTAATCCATACCAATATATACAGTAATACTTAAGTATTTTTATGCTAGTTTATTTATTCAAAATAATTGAAACCAATTCATATATATCAGACAAAAACGTACAAGCCGGGAAATGTTTCAGTATTATTGAAAATAGCCTTGATTTTAATTTTTTCTGCTAATAACGTTTTTACGATTAACATTTTGTCTCTACAACTTAAGTTGCAATATAGATTTAAGAAAATGTTATTCACAATACAACCAGTGTCAGTCATCTAAATAATAGTGAAACTAACATTTGACAACTTGAATCATACACTCATTTTGATTAAGCTTTTTCTGATGATAAGCATGCCATTCCTTAACTATCGGACTTTTGGAATAGCCAGTATATACAATTACGATTTTAAGACTCAAAAGAAGTAGAATAAAATTTCCATTTTCAGCTTGGAAGAGAGAAATCATGGCAGAACAGCATAATATTTCAGGTTATATATATGCTCATGTATTCAACTCGCACATAAAAACGCATTTTGCTACACCTGCCATCTGTTTATTGGTTTCTTATTCCAGTCTCTCATTTGTGTAAAATGGATTCCAGAAACACAACCGAGGACGTATATGTTCTTACTTGGTATCTATGGTGTTATATATCTTTTGTGCTATAATAATTGCTACACTGTGCGAGTCGAAGGTTGAACATCGTCATACGCACACACTATAAAACCAAACACGCATTATTCAAAAGGTAATTCTTCTATTTATGATTTTATGTGTACAGTTTAATTATCATCTGTTAATTCAATATATGATGGATGATAAGACCAGGATCTATTATAACTTTTGAGAGTAATGCTAATTTGTATTAAAACAATTCATTCAAACAAAATCAACTGAATGTACGAAAATTTTAGCATCGTATTTCAAAGTCCCAACTTTTCACAAAAATCCTCCTATTGCAATGAAAGGGGAATTTACTCACAGATTTTGATGTCGTAAAGATATCACGAATTCAAACCTTTCACAAATGGACATGCATTATCCGGGGATAATTTTTAGTTATTTCCCCGGACCATGGCAATAACGTTTAACAAACATTTCTTGCAATGCGATCTTAATGTTTCGCTGGTTTTATCTGGGTAGAAAATAGGTAATTATACATTTAGGTAGAATTAATATTTTGTCATAATTTAATCGATTATTGTCAGACAAATATTATTTGATTCTCTATAATTCTGCTAATGGTATGCCAGTTACAATCCTTGTTTTGAATTTAGATTTTCTTATAAAATTTAAGCCAGACACGTTTCTACAATTTTGTTGCACATTTCAAGCTCAATGCAAATTTGTCTTTCGCCACAAAACCCATTAATACAATGGAGCCCTTCATATAAGTAACGCACGTGGATGCACAACGTTTGCTAAATATATTCTGTCACAGCCTCTTAGTTCATTTAACATGATCTTAAAGAGTTATTACTCAAATTGAGGTTGATATATCTCAAGAAGTTATACTCTCACAAATAGGTATGTTTTAGAAGTGGTATTATTGCCAAGTCATGCAAGCATTGCAAATTGTGTCTTTATCAGTCTAAACCATTACTCAACCAGCTAATTTATAAATATAGATGATGTTAAATATCTGCATAAATCCGTCTAAAACGTCGTGTTCTTAAACTTATTCAATGATCCTTCTTGCATCACTTGAAAATAATTACATATTAAGAGCAGCTGGCTGTCCCTCTGGTCCCTCAACGGTATTCTATGTTAAGTGAATGACTTTTCAACCCTGGCTTTACATCGCGAAAATCATGAATTCATGGCTACTAATATCATTAATTTAGAGGCTAAAGTTCAAATCATGGTCATTATATGAAGGGAAATAGACCATAACTTCAATCCAGTAAGTTTAGTACAAGCAAAAATATAAATATTTCCAAAGCCATAATTATTGGTAAGCCAAGGATACCATACAGTCTCGCGCATATGTCGGGTCCAACTGCAAATAACACAGATCCTGATCTGTCATGGAAGAGCAAGATTTATCTCAATTGTTCTAATGATTACTCCAAACAAACTGCAAAGACCCTGATATGATGGCATACAGTGCAATGACATATTTAAGTCAATGCAATTTGCAATTGAATCCCACCTATATGTGATTATATACTGTAAATGCAATCATAGAATAATGATGCTGTGTATAAAGTCAAAATCTCGATTACAACATACATTGTTATAGAATGATTTTCTACATTTTATTGCTGCCACGAACTCCACAAGAAGAACAGATTACCTTTTCCTTTGCTTTAACATATATATATATATATATATATATATATATATATATACTTACTGGAAGTAGTTGGTCCAAAGTTCACCATTTTCAATTCTTTCTATGGTACTTATGGAATATGTTCTTGGCAAACTGTCATAAAATAAGCTTTCCACTTTCTGATACTCCTCCTGATTGACTTTTTTCGTCACCTAAAAGGATCAGAGTTAACTAAATAGATTATGACTAGAACTTTTTGTTTTGGCTGCATTACAACGGGCCGTGCACACTATAATTTGCTCAATAGGACCTTCCACAGTGCTTGGAAGCCAAAGTTAGGAAACAAAATTCAAGGGTCATAACTAATCTAAATGATTACCTGGATATGCTGGAAATACAAACATTTCCAAGTTTCATCAGTATAAAGGTGTATGCTACATTCAGTTGAGATTCAACATTTGCTATTAACTTGTGTCGTTGAAACTAGAGGGTGCAATCAAAGTAATCATTAAGAATGCTGCGAATTAAACTCATTCAAGAGTGTTTTGCTACATGCCAAATCTAGTTCAAATCCAACAAGCCACGACAAAACGAAATGCTGAATATATCAAAACCAACGCGATCGGTGATCAGGTGGCATACAATTTATTTAGTGTGTTGTAGAATGTTGGAAGCAAAATTCATCAAACGTTTCTTCACTATAAAGCACTATATCAAATTTGATGAAGGCAGAAATGTTTTGTAAGGTTGTGCTGAAGAAACAGAAGGTAGACGATCAGCAATCAGGAGCATATCACTTTGAAATAATGTTGTAGATTGCTGGACATACCAACAGTCTCATTCATCGTCTCTTCAATATAAAGTTATTTTACCCATTTTTTTATTTTTTTTCTCATACCTTAGTAAATTTTGCGGTATAAACCAATTACCAGAGATGTGCAGTCGAGGTCATAAAAATGTAAGCAATGTCATGGAATGTTGTAATATGTTGAGAGTTGAATTCATTTAAGCCGTTCTCAGTATAAGGTTGGATGCTAAATTTGGATGAGCACGAACAAAAATTCTAGAGACTGGACTTAATGTAGGAATGAATAATTGTTTGCTTGGTTTTACTGTATGTAGAGAATTTATGAATTTTGACTCAACAAATTGCCGCGGACGTTGGTCTCTTCCTGTATAAATTTCCATCAAATTCGTAAAGAAGTTGGAACTGTTTACTTACAATTTAGCAAACAACATCACAAAAGTCCGGTTGACAGTAGAGAAACAAAGGTCTTGAAGTCAAATCGAAATAAATATATTCTTTAAAATGATCAATATCTTAAAGTATAATCTTCAATCAGGGAACACGTTAGCAATGTAATATGTTGTTTACAAATAAGCAATAAAAATACACTAATGGAGATAAGCTAAGCTCACGATAAAGATAATAATAAACTATACTATAAAGCATTCCTTTACATATTAGTCCAATATAAATATGATACTACACTAATTAAAATTACACAGACAGATGAAACAAAACATACATGACGCAATATAGCATTTCAATCAGATTATCGTTTCCCTTGATGTTCCTGTGTCAATGTTGTATTCCTGCAACTTGAAAATGCATCTAAACAAGTTCTGATGTTTGCTTTTGATTTTGTTATCGAAAGAAAAGTGGTTGTTTTCATCGAATACAATAATGGGGAAAGGAGCTGGACTAATATACACTTCAGAATGTTGACAAACCAACATGAAAGGTGAACAATCCTTCTCGATTGTGGAATATTTAGTCTAGTGCATGTTTAATATTCTAGGAAAAGTAACACATTGGATAATCCACACAGATTTTATCTTTTTGTGTCAACAAATCAACAATCCAAGAATCCCTACTTCACTTACATCAAAATACATTTAAAATGATTGCGTGAAATCAGAAAGATATAAACAGACGCATCTTGACAATCTGGTCTTTAGTATATGAAACGTTTATAGACTTAGACTAATGAAACTTGGTTCTCTTACTCAACAAATTTAACAGGGGTTCAGTATTTATAGGAATAATTAAGCTAACGTTCCTATAAAACCATACCAAAAAATTCCATTAGTAGCTTTTTACCGACATGCACTGGGAATTCAGAGAAGTCTTGACCTTATTTCAGGTTTATTATGGCCGTGTTTCACAATATGTCCTAAAAATGGAACACAAACACGTAAAAATTCCTTTTTGCCTAAGTTAATTATCAAAATTGCATCAATGGGTCGATCAAATACATTCCGAATTGTTTGCAAGTGATTTTTTTTCAGGTGTTGCTGTAGATGACCACGTCATTGATGCGCGCATCACAATTATCTATACCAGATGTTATCATGTTCTTTAAAAGCTGGAATGCTATAGGAGACGTTTCCATAGCAAATGGCATATCTTGATACAGATAAAGACCACCTGGAGTTACAAATGAGAACTTTCCTTTATTGTTCATGTGAGTGGCATTTGCCATATTCCATCGAAAAGGAGGAACTTGGAGACAAATTTTGCAATAGTATTTTTTTCAATGCAATTATGGATTGTTTGGATTGGGAACTAATCTCTTCTGGTAAAACTTAAATTTTCAATAGTGCGATACATACGGATAGAGTATTTGATTTCCTTTCTAGGAATATTAATGATATAAATTAGGTCCATTACCTCCGTTTAAATTGTGTAAGGACCATTATACTTAGCATGAAGAGTATTTGAGGTATGGGCAACAAAGCAGAGCTCTATCACCAAGCTGATAACTCTTAAATTTGCAGCTCTGTCATATCTTAATTTCATTTTTGACAGAGTGGAGTGAAGATTCCTTCCTGCTTGAAAGTCATATTACGGAAGCAAATGCGTATTGAAAACATAAATTGTTGAGCCATGACTTGGACATTGGAGATAAAAGTATCAGTATAGTATGTGACACAGCTTCCAGTACAATATATATGTATACCAAGTTCTGACTATTAATATCACATGGCTTTCCTGCTAAACGACAGAACATGTTTGATATAAACATAAAATATTGAGCAATGACCTTGACGATGAATATAGTATTCGCAATATGGCTTGAAACACACCTTCGATTCATTTGCTCACGATTTGAAGGGAATAACAAACCATTGTCTGCACTTGTATTATGCAGTATAGGGCCACTGTTTTACCTTTCAATAGTGAGTACATGATATTCATGGATGAATTGAGTCCTGTAAGCAAAGTTTCAAAGCTTCTAGTAGATTTGCAAGAAGTACAACTCATAACTCTATTCTTCACATCAAGTACACTGGAATCATAAAGTCATAACACAACAAGGTGAACGAGTATGGTACAATTTACATCATCCGCCCGTCTCTGTAGTTCTCTAGTCCTCTATATTCACACTAGCAAGTCATAGTTGACTCCGGGGCCTACTAATCAATATACCTCAATGATCTTTGATCAAGTTATGAAATCCTGAACTATACTCCCTGAATGGAGAATCCATCATTTTCTTTTCAGACTTATCATTACCTTTAGACCCTAAATCTAAAGGAGGTATCGTTCTTCTTGCCCCAAACACAAGCCATCCACAATATTTGGTCAAGGAACACATTTTCAACGCCTTATAATCTTTGAGTCACAATATTACATTGACCTCTGTTCTGTGTCCACAATTCAACGAGGCAGCTTCCTCACCTTAAATGCAAATCATTCACAATGTCTTTTCAACTTTCATAGTTTTGAACCAAATTCATTATCCACAAACAATTACTCTCCTTTACGTAGCATTGATCTTGACCTTTGATGTGTTCAACCCAAAATCAATAACCTTCATTCGACATCTACAAACTTTGGTGAAGCTATATCCTTGTGAACCACAATTAGTGTGTATACATTGATTTTTTTGTCATTTGTTTTCTTTAGCTTTTTACAACAAAGCTCGGGCTTCTAAGTTTCTCTACGTGCAACCTACATGATTTTATATAAAAGAATGTTCACCTCGTTATGTATAACTTAGCTTTGTCATATAGCAAACTCGTCAGGTAATACAAAGTTCTTAACGTTATTAATAAAATAATATATGACCTAAAATATCGTAGTATGGAAGAATATTTACAACTTTGGTAGCTAACTTTCCTCTTGCTATTCCTACCAAACTATTTGACCAAATTTCGATCAGAACTTGTCACGAGGGTACTGATAAGCCACGTCTTTTAGATGCAGGAGCACCAATATTTGTCGATATTGCTTCTGTTTCAAATAGTCCAAAGTATTTAGTAAGGAAACATACGTTGTATATAGTCTCAAAATCAAATAGGAAATGCAGCTTCAAAGATTGTAGCAAGCGCATTATAATGGTTGGAAGGTTGCCTGTGAAAACAGAACCATACCGTGGGTTCACAGTTACTTGAAATAATTAAACGATGCAGTTCATGATGACGAAAGTTTATTTGTAAAATCTGTTAAACTTTTCACGCAATTGTTTAAAAAATCTGCAATTATTTCTTTTTTGTTGTCTCATCGATGTGTAATTGCAAAATGACATTACTTGTCCGAACCTGAAAGCTTGAATTATCTTGATAATATCTGCTGTTTGTCTAGTCTTGAACAAATTTTTAACGGAAATATTTAACAGTCATGGGGAACGGGAAGAGGTTGTGCTTTTCTTTCTAACCGGGTTATATATTATTATTTCTTTCGTAATCGCAGCAATTGTTAAACTACTAAAATAGACATCAGAGCAAAATTTACCTTGGAAAAATAGCTAAATCATCAATTCAATGCATCGAGTGTGATTCGACAATGTACAACTTAATAGACTGTACTTGAATTTACTAACCTCAACTTTGTTAAAAATATCTATTATGTCCTGTCCACGTTGAACATCCCAGGTGTTAGGCAATGGGTATGGTTGTATCACTATACCTGTCACTGGAACACCATGTGACGGCAGCACTCCATATTGAACTGGCCTGAAGTTTTATCATCCAAGAGTAATTTTCATATGGTGCAATACAAATCATGTTCAATTATACCATCATGGTACTGTATAGTTTATCTTAAATAATCAGTATATATAATTAGTTTGTTGCAATGCATGATACTGGATATTACTAAGATCACCTGATATAGTGTTCTGTACATAGCTACATAAACGTTTAAACTAATTAAGATTCAATAAAATAGGGTGCGGGGTCCATTTGAGTTAGCACAGAATCAATGTTCTAGATGTTGCAGATTTAATAAGAGAAGTTTATGTCTCCTGCCCATTATAACATATGAATTTTCATATTCAAAATACCAGTGCATTCCATCACTTGATAAATTGGACAGAACTGTATCTATTCCCATTAGTATAAGGCTTTGTAACAACAAAGATTTTTTTTTTAAATGTCCATAACCGAATACATCGGAGCTTTACAAAACTGAAGCGTTAAGATTTAAGCATTTCAAAACTCTAAACCAATTGCTCTCATTGAATTCTAAACTTAATGTTGTCATGTGCTTTATTTGAAAACAAACAATTAATCTGGAGGTCGAAATATACATATGTACTACATGCTATGTAATAGGAATTTGCAGAAAATATACAATATGATAATTTTGTCCAAACACACAGGAGATCAATTTTGGATAATTATATTTTAACGATTGAAGAACTAGATAAGTCGTAGTATTGAAATACTCTGATGAATTTTGGCTAGATTTATTATTTTTGTTTTTTCACTTTGAGATTGCTAAGTTCCTATTTTCTTCTGCCACTCAAAACTCCTATTACAGGATAGGGTCTAATCATATTTACTAGATCATTTTTAATCTGACTAAAATCATAACATTGTACACAGATAAAGTGGGTGTATAGCAAGCTCTGATGGCAATTCATATGTTCTGGAGAGTTGTTCAGCTCAAAACGCTTGTTTGCCATTGTCTGTCTCCAGATTCTTTGATCATCTTCTTTTGAATACAACTGTGCCATAATTTAGTGTATGAGAGGCAATATAACTATCAACTGCTATTTTCAAAACAAGGGGCAAATGTTGTTTATTTTTTACCCGTTTTAGCCAGGACCGACGATGTTATCTGACATGGGCATAACTGACTAACTAGCTGAGTGACATAGATTTTACTAGTTACTGGCCTATGACATCGGCATGACAATTTAGTCAGGTACCAGTCAAATAATTGAACTTGTAAAATTCATATGCCAAAATTTTTAAAAATTCAGACCCATAAATCCATGAATGCTGAGAAGACTAATTGATCTCATTAAAATTAATACATTAGGATACTTTCTTTTATTCGTCTGATTGGATCTTTGGTGTTTAACAGCATATCAACACAAGAAGAATGTTTTAGAACCAGGACATTTGGAATAAAAAGACTGCATAAAGACAAACCACGTTGACCAGCCTGGGCTGAACCAATGGTAGGATTCTTACTCGCACCCATTCAGCCACGAGTCTGACTAACCGATTAGAAAAAAGCAACTCATTTCCTTATTCATAGTTGAAATACTATTATTCTACGTATTGCAGAAACGCATGTAATTCTCAGACGAAGACAAATATGCATGTGTCTATATGCATAACATAACATTTGTATGATGTCACGTCAGGCAATATTTTTTATTATCTGTACGTATTCCTCTACTGTATCGGGATATTCCTTTTTATTAACTGTAAGTATTTCTCTACTGTATCGCGACATTCCTGGCCAATTCAGGTAAAATGTAAATATACACGTGGCCAATACGGCGCTTGTTTTTCCTGGACTTTGTTTATATCATACGATGTTTCATAGTGTCCCACAGTTGCCCGTTTAAAGTTAGGACATTATTTCATACTATACCATATTTACACATCAAGAAATTACCCTATTTTATATCATACCATATTTACCATATACAGTCATTACCCTTTCTCATGTTATAACGCATTTCGCCATGCGCATTTAGCACTCTGTTTCAAATAGTACCATATTTACCTGTGTTAAAATGTATATCCAACTCTATAGATGTGTTCTTTAAATGTTTCGTATTTCCAGGTCTATTAGAACAGAGGTACTGACATTTTTCTCTCAGTTTTAAATCTCCACTGCAGCAAATCATTGAAAGCATTCGATATAATCTGATGCAGATTGGCTCACATATTGTCTCAAAGACCAAGTTGTAACGCTTACCCGTTTTCGCTAGACAACCCCGATTTGTAGATATTTATGACCCTTGATAACCATTTACTTATTTCCGCCTGCGATAACGGGTCCCAATTGGCAATGTTAAAGAACCATTGATGTGTTTTGCAATGTTTGATCCATTTTGGAGTTATGGCCCTTGTCAATCACCTTCATCTCTTTACATGAAAATTAGCTTCTAATTAACATAGCTCAAAATGCATTCAGCATATTCTGATGAAATTTGAGGTGAACATTGTTGTTTAAATCTAAATGAGCCTTTCATTTATTTTGAACTGATGTGTAATTTTATCTTACATTTCATTTCATTGAAGGGACCTATGCAAGACTTACTTTCCAGTTCCAAGGAAACCAGTGGTGGCTTTAGACAGCCATTTACAAAATCAGAATTGGAAGAACATTGGTACAACATGTTATAGTCGATACTTAAATCAGGTTCTCTTTAAAGCAAAATTAAAACTATATTGGCCATATGCTTGCTGTAGACTTTAATACAGTGCTAGAAAGGTAGTACAATTACAACTTTGGTAGTGCTTATTCTAAGACACATTCATAGAACGTTGCTGTGGAAGTCATTGGGAATCCAAATATATGGTAAGGAAACCAACAAAAGCATGCCTTTCGAATAGCCACATTCTTAAAAATGTTCCAATTATGTTTCCTTAAAATTGGCTTGGTGTAGAAACCAAAATATTGCAAGAAATATTACATTGTTTCAAAGTAACTCTGTAGTATTGAAAATGTAAAAGAAAGAAAAACATTTTCAGCTGATTGCTTTAGAAGCCATACGTATGTGAAGGCAGCCACCAACAGGAACGTTTTGATAGAATGATAGAATCAAAATTGTAGAACATGCGGCTAGAAATAATTTTCTTCAACTAAATTGATTTGCAAATTTGGATGAGCGGACAATAATTCATGTTCCACATTTGGCTATGGAAGACACTTGATTCCTGGGAAGGTCCTCTAGAATACCACGTTGATAAAATACATACTGAGGAAACATGCTTCACATTTTGATCACTAATTGTCACTTAGATTTGCAGACGTATTTTATCAGATTATGCAAAGTAGTTTTGCAGATTTTAAAAAATGCATCTTCCATCTAGTTACCATGGAAGCTGACAAGCTCCTAGAGAAGCCATCAAAATAGACAACTTTGGTGGAACATGTCCAAAGAAACATTCCTACTTTTGATTTTTGTTGCACCTTTATAAAATTAGTCAAATAATACATTTTCAACAGGTAGCTATCTAAGCCCAATATCTGCTAAAGTAGCAATAAAAATAAACTTTTAATAGGACATGTACGGATACTCTCTCTATAATGTTTGATAAATTTGGCTCTGACGTTGTGACGGTTGCATCGTAAGATATAAAGGATGAAGAGTGATAAAATAGCTCACCTATATCCAGATATGTATCAAATATGTCACAAATGGACAAAGGATGGGATAAGAAAAAACAGTATAATTCATTGTTGTTAAAGTTGTTCAAGTGTCAAAGAATTTAGAATGGGGAAACGTTCATGGATAATATACAACACTTACTTTAGTTTCTTTCCCTTAGCTTCCTGCAGTGAAACATATGCTGGGCGACGCTTTGCTCTGCGCTTTGTTTTAGTATCCACATTGACTTGAAACATCGTTGTGAAGTCCATTATATATTCATGGCCCATGGTAGCAAAGTGACATTGACCACTGGGATATGCAAGATATCTTTGTTCAATAACATCACTGACAAAATCGGTCTGGTATCCTGTCATGTTCTGAAATGAGCAGATTTTGTACTTAGTGATGAATAATAGCTCTAAAGTAAACAATATGTTGCATCTATTATTAAATACTAGATGCATCTATTATTAAATGCGAAACGGTCTGACTAAATTATCTTGCAAAAATACAGCCTTTAATTGTACTATTTATTGTAGAATCTTGTATAATAAACCTGAAGAAATATAAACGGGACATCACAACGAAAATATAAAAACGCTCCAGAGATATACTAGGCACATCAAAAGATAATACCTAATAAACGAACATGGATTTAATAGGGCATAAAAAATAATATATAATACATTTATAGGGATATGCTAGGGACACCAAAGGACAAAATATAGTAAACATGCAGAAATAAACTAGGGACAGGAAAGGCAATTTATAATAAAATTACGAATATATACCAAGCAAAAATAAGAAAGATATTGTTTAAATGTTCAGATATATTTTATTCACATCAAAAGAAGATATATAATAAATTTACAGGGATATTCTAGGGACATCAAACGACAGTATACTAGGCTTTAAGATATAGTGAGTATCTAAAGTGTTTCTTATTTTAAATGAAAGAGAAGGTACATGGTTAATTGTCTTTGTTTATATCACTGATGATAAATCTTGTTTGTAAATAATAATATGTAGTGCTTTTATTGTATATCAGTAACGCTTGACGTACTTTAATTTTGGACATTGATATCAGTATTCCAATATCACACCTATATTTAGAAATTTTATCGTTCAAATAAATTATGAACTATTACAAATGAGCGAACATAGTTCACTGGCTTCTAACATATATCTTCCTTTTAAATGTCTCGTTATATATATCTGAAAAGAGCAATTACCCCTGTTTCAATTCAATATTCGTATTAGTTATATCCATATGTACTCCATTCAGTTTAAAGGACAAGAAAGATTATATAAACTGCAAAATGTTTAAGCAATTCTTTCAACATGCGGTTGTTTTTCTTAATTTTTGCAAGTGATACTAGGTTTACTTCCTGAATAAATAAGGATAACAGATGCTATTTGTCCATAAAATAACACCCCACTCATAACAAAATATTTGCCCTTTCTTTAACATAAATTAGGTGACACTGGGTCACTCATTTCTTCTCATCCCAAACTAGAAATTGTACATGCAAAGATAACAATTTTGTGGCCGAGAACAGGTATCTAAGAGGTCTGTACTATAGAAATGTATAGAACACACAACGTTACAGCTGAGGAGAGTTTTTGTCAATTTCAGGACATCAGTATTGTCAGTACATCGGACAAGAGAACCATGCCAACATGGGACGTTCTTTAAATGCCTCTTATAATGTCTGGCTTGAAAGTAAGAAATGCCCGAAAATAAATTAATTAAATTACCTGACCCACAGCTTCATAATCTTTACTGCATATGAACCAAATCTCTCTCAGGTAACATTACTGCACAATGATTTTGTAAATATATATTGCAAAACTGCATCACATTATTTACACAAACAACCTGAGACGTGAATGTTTTAGAATTAGCTTGCCGTGCATGTGTTGACGGTGAGCAGCTTGAATACCCATCACAGATGTATGTGCATTTTTTAAATTTGTTATTGCTATATAAATTTGTATCAAGACATTACTATCTGCAACATTTTAAATTTAATGAGTAGTTTTCCTATTTTATTTGTGACTATCCTTTAGCAGGTGCTGATTCTATTTTTGCTATTTGATTAGCGTCAAGGCAGGCTGAAGACTTAAATTCTTCAGTTATAGCAGAAGGAAACACCAAAATGTTGTCACATTCGTTGCTATCATTATCGGTTAATTTGCATAATTTAATGCTAGAAGTCAATCTTAGATATTGACCAAGTTCTTGAAACCAAAGGTTTGTAGTCGTATATCGGCGATGATGAAACTTTACATATGTCCTATTTGCTTAAACAAGTATATATGTTATTAAATTTGAATGACTTAACACCTTGATCCAGAATATATTCAATTGTTACGCATGCTGTAAAAATTATACGCATATTTAACTAAATTGCAAATTGTTTCTAAGAACTGATGACTAGTGACTCATGATAGGTTTGGCATAAAGCCTGTTTGACACAAAGCTAAGAAATCCTGTCATACCGCATTATGTAGTATTCTTCGTGGCAAGAATTGGTTGGTGAAAATATTTTCTAACGTTAAGAAGAACTATTGCAACTCTGGTAATTTAAGTTGTTAGGATGAACAACAAGTGCAAACGTCATTTTGAACAGATAATGGGCATTTAAATTCATAAAATTATTCGACGTCTCGAAAGATATATGCAAATTTGCTCAGTTTTTAAATTAGTGTGTTTAACTCATCACTGTCTTTCCCAGTTCCCATATATTTTGCTATCTTCTGTGGTAGCGCTGTGATATTCACCGATATTGAGGTTTCTTACTGAACCCCAAAGGTCATGGTCGTCAAGCAACTGCAAATTGCTAAAGATATGCATGCAGCATAAAACCAGAAACGTTTTCGACTTGTGCCTGCTATGCCGCGGAAATATGCCGGGAAAAAATCTAATGGATCTCGCGAAAACCTCGGCAGTCCATGTTGCTCAAGTTTAACAGATCAGCGTTGACCCGAACGCAATCCACCGTGAATCGTCGAATTGGAGGAAGGGCATTGTACCCAGCGAACATGTTAACGGCGACAGGTTTGAATTGATGAAACTTACCAGTGTTTGAAACCTGCACGGGAATTATATATTACCAAACTGGAGTTCATCCTTATACTGTTTTGCATTTTCTAAGCGGATCTATACGGTCGCGCGCGAGATGCAGCCAGATAGAATCGCATGTCACGAAATTGTATAAATCTCTTTATTTATTAAATACATGTACTTGGGTTTCGTTTTTGTGTACAACGATACCGAGGGTGATTTATGTATATTGTACATTATTTCGAAACAACGAGTTCGGTTCATTTTATGCCGCACGTGCGAAGTGCATTCGATGGAAAAACCGAATTCTTCCAGCGCACAGACAATGCAGGCTACATCGTCTGTGTATAAATGTCTCACCGTAAGACGATATCTTCACATTACAGAACGTCTTATCAGTAAGCAGTCTACTTAGGGACTTGCACATCTTCAGCTGTAGAGCTATGTAAGTTATTTGTTAATTTCTTATGTACATTATTTCTTATGTATATTGTAAGTTATAGCTTTGTACGTACTACCACGTTTATTTTGTATGTTTTCAATGTAGCTTTGGCTTGCGTAGCATAACGCAAATATTTTTTATTCTTGTTTGTGACTTAGCAAGAGATTTATATTAGCAATATAAAGTTGCGTTTTATTAAGTAATGTTTAGTACCATAGGAATCTTATCTGATACAGGTTCACTTCTGATCCTGTTTATCATTTTGTAATGTTGTACCTATAATGTAATTTGTATAACTTATCGTATACAACGTCATTACGTGTTATCGTATATGCCCGTGTCATGCATAGTACACGGTGTTAGATGTATTTCCAGCTGATCAGTGATCGAAGTGGTACCAGCTGCAGAGCTAACCATAGAAGTTGACCATAGCAGCGGTAAATCTGAACCATAGCAGCCGTAGAGCTGAGTGAACAGTGTTGCTGGTCGAGTGGCCGATGATCGGGCGTTGCTGACCGGATTAGTGGGCGCTGATTGCTTGATTGACCAAGGAATTGAATGGTGGTCGGTGATTACCTATAATGACGCTTGCTTGACTGACCAGTCTGACTGGTAGCCAAGTGTGATATTGATGGGAGTGTTTTTTGTTACTCCACGCATGTAATCTTTGCCGTGGGTTAATTTTGGGGTTTTGATATACCTAATGTTTTGGGAGTGTAAAGATATTTTGTGTGATATCTGTTCAATCAATTCATCATTTTACTATTTGAGTAAACCACGTCATTCTTTTCATCGTGTGAAATTGCTGTGAATCGTTCACCTTTGTCCTTGTACTGTGTAAGGTCATTTATTTGTATTTATATTTGTTGCATTTTTAGGTTCGTACGTTTTATGTTAACTTGGCCATTATTTGGATCTTATACACGCACGTATTAATCAATATTCTTTTCTCATTCAAGTCATACATCAATAAACATTGTATTTGTATCACCATCAAAAGTGTTCTTTTGTAAGTCCGAAATCCAACCCGGTTATCTTGTTACATCGCACATTCAAAACATTGGATGTTCTTGTTTTGCATGTGTTCTACTAGGCTTACCGTATTAATGTTGAGCTATTTGACTCCGATGCCACATTTAAGGTACGATACAGCGCCAGTGCCAAGATGTAACTCGACAATATTCGTACATTCTTCCGCAAAGTGCGCGTTTATCAAGATAAACGTCCTTATGTCTATTGCGTCCAGTGCCATCAGACTTCATATTTGCATGAGGATTGTGTTCTTCAATACAAAATATTGTTCACCAATACTCTCAACTCAAGGTGTGCATACGTGTATGCCTCTCTTTATTAGATTATGGTACGATGGAAGGTGTCTGATCATTCAATTGTCAACAGCAAATTCCATTGCATTAATGAACATTAATGCTAAAAGGTCGGGCAGCGTCTCATCAGCAAGCTACGTGTCCCACGAGGCAAACTCGGCAGCTTAGCATCAAACAGCTCATCCTGAGTAAATAAACAAATGGATATTTTGTGACATCATTTCGCACTTGCCATTTTATTTAATACAATGCATCACATTGTAAATAATCGTCATTTGCACGTTGGCAACCAAGAATTGCAAGACCATGTTGCAATAGTTCTTTGAACTTCAAAATTCCCCATAATTACTGTGCCATCTGTGTATTGAGGCTAAGGTTTATGTCATTGCACTGGAATGGCTTTGCTCAGATATTTCTTATTTATTCGAGCTGCATATTATTTCCTCATATGACTTGCCGATAGAAGTTTTCTTGCACATCATGCAATGACTTCTCACGGATTGTATTATGTTCTTGGCAGAATTTCAAACGCTGTACTCTTCAAAGTTGTCCCTAACTCAGTGAATCGTTAGCAAGTCCCGGATACGTATTTGAAAACTGATACTGCATTTATGGCTTTTTGATGATTCGATATGTCGGCTTGAGACTCAAAAAGTGATTCAATCTTTTATGTGACGTTACAAGCGCATCATTAGTCGGGGAACTTAATTCCTACATTAGCAACATAGGCAAATGCTTTCACGTGACAATACTTGTGTATACAATATTCCTCAACAAGTTTCTAATAGTCTCAGTGCTGTAACTAAACTGACTAAAACTGTACAGCGCTGAAACCTATCTCGCGTCAATGTCCCGGAAAAACAATTGTCGCCCACGGGGATTCATCGCTTTGTACCCTTTCCATGCACCAACGGGGTAAGGTCATGCGAGTCTATTGGATTAATTCCGATCAGTAACCTCACCCGGCGATTATAAATATGCGCTCGGTCATGGGAACTTTTAGGCGTCGTGTCTTCAAAACTTTGTTTTAAAACCCACAGGGATTCATCACACTCTCGTTGACGCTTGTATCGTATATAAAGTCAGACGGTAGAAGGGGTTAACACTAATCAGTAGCAAATATCCAAAATTTATATTCTCTATTTGCTACAAAATAACAGATGTATTACATAAACGCAAGTCCTTTTCACTCGTGTAAATGCTCGTCTTTTCCATCTTCCCAATGAAATATATCACTCGTTTCAGATAATATCATCCATGTACTCCTTTATTTCACTTAAACTCTTTACTGATGCAATTAAGAGTATCGATTGTTAGATTAAGGGAAGGAGGTTCCAAATCTAACAATGTCATTACAGGTATGTACACCATCACTTGTTCTTGATTATCTATTAACCGATAGTTTCAATTCTATTTGTAACGAGGTCCTATGTTTGTTGAATAATATTAAATATAGTCAGTCGGGGTATTTTGGAGTGGTCCGTAGAGATGCGAATAGTTTTTGTAAGATTAAGCAGTCAGCCACCGTACGAATATATGCTTTCATGAAATAAAACTTAACAAATATATGTAGCCGTTATTTGAAAACTTTCGTTTTCTTTCAAGTAGCAGGCCCCTGATTTGTGTATCAATTAACTTTACATTGTCATGATAAGCAGCATTTCTGCTGACATTGCTTATTATTTCATTATGTTGCCAGTCAAAATGAAACTTAGAGGATACATCTGGTAAGAGCCAGGATACTTTGCACTATTTTCCAGCAGCCAACATTGTTAGCACATTAAAAACTACTCTTCTTGCCTCAGCATTGTCCAGCCATCAAAATTGTTATGTACCTTGAAGGGTCAAAAAACAAAAAACCATGTTTTCTGCATTACAATTTTAAATAAGATTATATAAACAATGGTCCCTCCACAGTACCGATGTTCTATTGGCTGAAAATATCTTCCAGGAATTTAAGACATACCATTTATTCAGTTCAGTGATTATTTCAGTTGATGAATACTGAAAGAAAACTATTGTCTTACACGTATGAGTTAACATCTTCACAGAAAACATGCAAATACGGAATAAAACTGTTTTTTGTCATGGAGTTTGGCCTTAAACCTTATATCATATATAGCAAAGCATTGACTATGCCTCATATACTGTTAAGATATGTAAGAGTAAAAATGATATTTAGCTATGATGGCTTCTCTCTCATAGAGTGTGAAATGAACTTGAAAGGGTATCAGAAAATTTAGTTGATCACATGACTTCACAAGTTCACTTTCCTTATCAACACATAACAGTTTGTGTAGTAGGTACAAACTAGTCTGACAGTAACTAGTTTCCAATGAAGCAAGACTTTGTTGAAGCAAGTGCAAACATTATTCCAAAAGGAAACGTGGAAACGCTTCAGCTATATGAAATAAGAAATATTGTTGTAAAACTGCAAATAGATTAGACAGCAGAAAGGTTCAAATATACCCTCGTAAGTTATACATTGTGCTGTAGTGTAAAAACGGATGAGAGGAATAATGATAGCTACAGCCCGATGTGTGTACCTGGATCTTTTTGACGAAAGTTTTAATTAGGACACCGTAACTGTGATTATTCATAAGTATATTTTGATAACCGTAAAAAAAAACGTTTTATCCAGTTGATTCCATAATATGCAGATTATATGGTGGTTTAGTGAATTATTCGGCATAAAAATTCAGTTGCATTTTTATTCCGTGATATATAATTATGATTCATTTCTCTTACAAGACAATTGTTCTGCTGCAGAAGGGATGATTTTATAATGAGGGATTCGTGTATTTGGACAAAAATATTGAGCGAGTTCAGACCCTTGAATACCAACCTTAGAGCCATATTCCACCCATTTCCCATTCTGATCTTGCCAAAACCAACGCCATCTAGTGGATAGTGGCTGGTTTTCTGCATCCTCAATCGAAACTGTTGAGAGACGCCTGACCTGCACGATTCTCTTATCTCCCGTTTGTGCCTCCATCTTTTCAAAGAAGATATATATACGAAACCCTGCCCTGAGGAAGAAAATATGCATCAGTTATAATTGCAAACTAACCATGATATTGAAAATAAAAAGAAGAATCTTTTACAATAACATCATCAATGACAAAGGCAGCAGCAGGAATACTATTTCTACACTTCTACTACTATTACTGCTGCTACTACTACTACCATTACTACAGCTACTACTACTACTACTGCTACTAATACTACTACTATTATTATTATTACTGTTACTACTACTGCTACTACTACTACTAATAATAATAATAATAAAAATAATGATATAATGATAATATAAATAATGATAATAATAACAACACCTGTCCAATGAAGATAAAGAAGAAAATGAAAACGAAAAAGACGAAGCAGACTAAGAACTATCAGATGTTGAAGAAATATTAATAATAATAAAAAGAAACAAATATTAATAATAGTAATAATGAAAAGGCGCGTTTTCGAACACCAGTTTGTGTTGCCCACAAAAACTTGGCAAGCTTCGTACTTTCAGGAGATGGTTTATCACCTTGGCACATCAGAAACGTTAATTCAATCGCAATATCTTTAATTTAGTCAAAGGCTATAACAGAGGTATGTCAACATGGACGACCATTTTAAAAAGAAAGATGGATTAAACTGAATCCAGAGGTAAAATAATTTCACAATACTACAGAGAAAATAAGCCCAAGCGTGGAGGTGGTTGACATGTTCAATTTATGTGTTTGTACAAGACGGATAAACTGAAGATCCTAACAATACAAGGCAGAGATAAAGAATTCAAGCTGGCAAAGCAGACAGCGTTTAAGTATCACCAGCCGTGCCTTAAGTTTAGTGCAACAAATGATTCTAAATTTGATTGTGACAAAAGTAGTAAGTTAAACCTCACTCATAGATAGACATGAATAAGTATGTGACCAAGAAGCAATGTTCATCACTACATTCCAAAAATGTTCACTCCTTCACAAAATACTTTATCTATTGTGTGTGGTATACTGTTTATACATCATTGAGGTCAAGTCGAACTGCACACTTCACAGATATAGATATGTTGTTGCATAATGCTCCGACAAATCTGACTTTATACAGCTTGTTAGGACTAACCAGTAGAACAAACGACATAGACTATGATCTGCTGGCGTGTTATGACAGATCTGCATTTGTCTATGTAAGTAGTAATGAAAATACTTAAAAAGATGAAAGAGTCAAGCTCGAATTTACATATTTATTCAACGTCTTCCGGAAGTGATTTTGTACTGATGTCCTCTCCATTGTCCTGAGCAGCAGCCAATACCCAACATTTTTAAACAAGGAAAAATAATGTTCTCACCAGCAAATCATCTCACCCTACAATTCCATATAGATCGCTTACACATCAGGTTAGATTGTACGTGTTTATAATTACTAATAATAACAATTGTTGGTAAACATGTTTACAAGTTTCAGGCTATTTACCATTGAAGACGTCGGTCAGGTGGTATATGAGGAGAGTTAAGTTAATTCACATTGAATGGACTAAATCATGTGAGTTCTTTTATGGTGTTGGAGATCTGCGATATTTCACGTAGGGTTAGTGACATTATGCTTATTTTAGCGTTTTCGCATGCTCGGGGTGGGCAGTTTTCTCGTTCTTATTTCTTATGCCTTGTAATAACATCAAGTCTGCACAAGTATTTTATGTTGTATTTAGATATTATGTGAGAGGAGAAAAAATGTGTTTGGATTATTCAGTGGAAATAGAAGTGCTTATTGAAATGTAATATTAATATGGACTAGTGTGACTTATTCAAAGGAGTTCGCTTGATTGTTGTAGATGATAATTAGGCTGCAAGATGTGTCAGTATCATTCGCAACAAACATGCAACCTCTGATCCACACCCTCTCTGGAGCCTGCATCCTCCTAAAGCACCATACGAAATATTATCATCCTGTCTAAAGCGTTCCAGGTGGAATTGAGGTCACCAAGGCAACTTATGGACAGAGAGATGTATGGACAAACAAATCGTCTGAAACTTACCTGTCTACACAGAAGCATTCATCACAGTCTGGGTTACTGAAGTTTAACTCCACATCTAAATTGTCCTGTTCTTCAAGGTCTTCCCATACACCATCAACCTGGTATTGTATCTGCCATTGGTATGGCATATTCCTATGTACATTTCTGCATGAATCTTTGAACCAACAACGTCCTTGTAAATTGTACAGGCAGATATGTATTCCTTGGGTAGAAGCTAAGGGTAGAGTGTCAGGTGTGTTATTCGTTTCATTTGATCTATTTGGGACATTTTCTGACCACGTTGCTCTTGCACTGTCAATAAAAAAGCTTTCATCTGAATGACCGACAGAAAAGACAAAGAGACCGCTTCAGCACAGCCAATTTTGTAGTAGACATGGTCCTATCAAATGTTTCTCATTGTTAGCACTACATAATGCATGAGAGAGATAATTCCATTGCCAGTCCTAACACCTTTAGGTACATACCGAATTATTAATGCAATGTTTCAAGCTTCTTACATTCCATATGAGTTGTTAAGCAATAATTTTAAATTTCCACACTAAAGGGTCAAGAGAGCCAAAGTAATTATAGAGGGATTAGTTTGCTTCCCGTACCAAGTAATTCTTAACGTAAATTCTGAGAAGAAAATTATGGAATGGTCTAAACAAAAACATTAATTAGTGATGAAAAAACTGGTTTTATAAAATCATGCAGAAAAGATATTTGTTTTACATACACTCATCTACAAATATGTTCAAAACTGCTTATTCTATTGCGCGCTTCTATATATATTTAGAAGGCATTTAATTAAATAAATAGTCACAATTTATGGCATAAATTTAAACTTAAATTGAAATGAGCAGCTATATTGTAAGTATGCTTAAGGTAATATATATATATATATATATATATATATATATATATATATATATATATATATATATATATATATATATATAGTGTGTGTGTGTGTGTGTGTGAGAGAGAGAGAGAGAGATAGTGTGTGTATGTGTGTATGTGATTTGGATTTTTAACGTAGCTTAAACAATTTTGCAGTCATATCGCTACGATGTCTGCAGTGTGGCAGTTTATAGTGATGTCTAGCACTGGGGCATCATGCCACAGACATGTATCATGATGTCCCACCCAGTCACATTAGGTTTTCGATTCAGGCCAATTTGCTTAACACAATAATGATTCTAATAATTTTAACGTTAGTGCTACCCAAGTTTTTTATCAATCATGTAGTTGTATTTCGGCTCTGGGAGCACCCATTCAAATGTATTGTCAATACCAATCTACTAGTGCCGAGCAGGTGGTCATAATTTATAGCACGTCTGTTTTTGATTCTGAACCCCTTTACAGCATGAGCTTGGTGCAGTGTGTGGAATGGATGGAGCAAGTTCCCGTATTGATTTCTGAACGCGAGGATCTTGGAAGACATGTCCATTTCTTTCATAGGGCATGATTCACCGCTATCAGCAAGGTTGAAGTTAGTTTAGACTTTGACATGTTTAGGTTCCTCCGCAAGTTCCACCGCGGCGTGACGAAGATTATACCGCATTTGACACTGAAGTAAATGAGAGAGAAGAGCTTCCGCATTCTTTGGCTGGCATTAACAGGGTACCAGACATATGAATTCCAGAAGATGTGTCTGCAAAGGAAGTAGAACAATGCCTAGTTGCAAATGATTTGAAATTTACGAAAAGCGCATTACCCATCTCACGTCTATGGCAAAGCAGGACGGTACCCTCGCAATAACGTGGGGGCCAACCTGGATTGAGTAACCTTGGAAATCTCCCCATGCGAGACCTCCTTTCTCCACGGCCGGAAAGTTAAAAGGCAATTTTATGAATAGCCAGCCCCTCTCACTCGTGTACAAAATTTTGTACGCTTAGAGCAGAAACTCAAATAATAGAAACATCACGACACGTCTCACGACAAGTGCATTTTATTTCCTGTGTGATAGTCGGTATTTTTGCCTCGTGCACTGTTTTGCACTCTTGCGACAACGTTGGATCGCGTCACTGCGCGTCACGTACAATGAGAAACTTTTTGTTATAGAGCTATAGATGCCATATGTTAACTTTATGTCATGCGGGATCACGCAAAGGCCGACTCCAGAGGAGACTCCAGCTTGATTAGCAAATTTCCCATCAGGCTCTGGTACTGCCCAGAGAGTGCAGATACTTTCTGTTTTTGCATGCTGCAGTGCCTTTCTCTCTCTCCTACAAACGAGCAAATTAAGTCTTGCTGTGCTCCCAGAACTGTCCTAACGTGCGTCGAAATGCTTTCGTTGGGACGCGCTACCCTCTAAATGATGAAGCTCTACAATTAGTCCTACATGTATTTAGCCACTTTGTCCTTGTCCTGTGGGAAATAGGAAAAATATTCTGTTTGACTCGAACAGGTTCTCTAAACGCCTAATGGCCAGGGTGGTATATAGTTGGGTTGGGTATATAGGCGGGAAGTAATTGATATACATCGTATCCAGGCCGTTGGTTTGGTCATGCATCAGCCGACAGTGTCTGTGTTTTAGTCCACATCAAACTCTTTGCAGACGGTCTTGTAGTCAAACACGTCTATGTTGTTTTCGAGTGTATTCCACCCTGTTTGGCCTGGATGGAGGCGCCTCCTTCAAAGTGGGAATCTTAACACCTAATCCATGTGCCTTCATCAGCATCCCTCAACCCTATGTGCACCTTGATAAGACAAATAAATACACAGGCGGTATTCTTGATGGAGCAACTGCATCCTGCTAGAAGTTATTTCTGTGGACAGCTAGTCCTACTTGATCTGAGAACCCTCACTAATGTGAAACAACTAGGCGCCTATTAAATAAAGGTTCTATATGTGACGTCTCAATGAGCTGTTTAGATGAGAAATAAAAGCCACTTACTATGCTGAAGTCCGATATCATCTTAAAAAGTAAGCCCTAGCGCTGCACAGACGAGAGGCAGACTATAGGTATACGTGGATCAGGTTTTGATGGCGGCCAATTTGCGAACTCATCAATGTTAGTAGGCTCGTTTTCTCCGGGTGCTGAGATATTGTTATGCGTGAGGTTGTCGTTGTTGACCCTCTCAGGTACCAATGCAGCCTTAAAGGCCCAATGATCTACTCAGTAATGTGATATCGGGGATAAGCCATTGAGAGTATCATACAATGTTTACGAAAAAGTATGTTGTCATTATAAGAGTGAAAAAATACTATTAATGAAATATGAAAGAAATTGATAAATTTATATTTTATTTATATTTATATATGTTATAATATGACCTAATGTAATACATATTAATCACTGAATTTGAATAATCAAAAAGACTGTTCAAGTTATATTAATTTAAATGTCAAACAGATCAAATGGTTTTCCTCCTCTGTGGTATTTATATCGATTGTTTGCCGCTCAGCATTAAGAGGTTAGCGTTAGGACTGGTCGGCCTGGTGTCAGGATAATGTGACTGGGTGGGACATCATGCTACATGTCTGCGGCACGATGCCCCAGTGCTAGACATAACTATAAACTACCACACTGCAGACATCGTAGCCATATGACTGAAAATTATGTACCAAATACGATATGTTGAGAAAAGCATTACATACTGTACTGCAGTAAACTGAGAACAACGCAAAATGTTGAAATAATAGTGTTTTGAAAAGAAAATAAGATATAATATTTTCTTTTCAACTATAATATTACACAATGGTCTGATTTTGGTCAGGGAGTTTACAGTTGTAAAGTGTTAAATCTGGAACTGCATTACAACAAAGTGCATTATGACGAGGAACAGCTGTGAACACACTGATAAGCACTCAAAGTCTGACTTACTGTGGTAGTTTTTCTTTTCTGGGGGCGGACTTTTGTGGCACTGGCATCGGTATATTTGCATTCTTTGAAACTGAGTTTCGGCCATCGATGCCTGCAGCATACTTGATGTTTGTGTATTCCCTCCCAACAACCTGGCTTTGCTGAAATTTGAGAACATAATGGAAATTATCATGATTTTAGGTAGACATGAGGCTAATCTATCTGGAAACTTCGCTGAAGAAGGAAAATTGTATTGATTCCTTGAATCCATCAGTTAAATTCTCAAAAGGTCTGCACATATTCTGGATGGAAATCTGGCTATTTGTCAGTAGGCATATTATATAAATATATTGAAATATACATCAATGAAAAACTTTTATGCATATGAAAATTTCATAATTACTTTGAAAACAACAGTACTGATGATATCACATGGGATATTTTTCTCGAACTGTCTCACTTCAATTCAGATAAATTAAATAATTCATATCTTTTTTCCAAGGAAAGTATGAAAGACTAGATCTTAAAACTAGCTTCATTGATAATTATGGCAACAAAATATTATTTCATTTTTAATCCACAAAGGTAAATTTTGCATTGGGTTTGTCAAGCCCAACTTTGTGGCAAAGCCAGATATAGCAATCACCTTTTCAGTGGCAACAGTGTCAACAGTCTGTTATGGTTTTGGATAAAGCTTTTCATTGCTTATATTTCCCAAACCCCTTACATAGTCCTCATCGTACTGGTATAAATCTTTATAAAGCTAAGACAACACTGGTGTTCATAGTCTGGTAACATTTTGAGCAATTTATTTGTGATTTATCACAATTTCTGTGATCAATTTTTGTTGAAATGATAACTGCATCTACACTGCTGTTTTAGTCATCAGGAATCTTGAAAATAACCTATGGTTAGATAAGACTTCATGTTGACATAATGACTATTAACTGAAACTGATGTTTACTCAAAGTTTTATCAAACTTTCTGATGTTTTTAAACCCTTATATTATGCAAAAGACAAGAAATTATTCAGGAACAATCCTATTTTTACAATGATTAAATAGGAACAAGCCTATATCTACAATGATTACACGGAATGAAATCTTCCGTCAGAAATTATCATTTAAACTAGGACTTTTGAAAACGTAAAAGACAATACTGTGTAGCCCAAGATCTTAATAAAATATTGTTGACAATGCCAACATTGCTGCCAAAAAAGTTAATACCAACATCCATACTCGAATTCAGGTGAGACAACAAACCTGTTCTGCTTGCTTTCTCTGTCGCTCTGTTTCAATAAAATGCCGGACAGCCAGGTAGACAAACTTGTATTGTGCTTCTGTCTGAACCATTCCGGATCGCTGAGTCCGAACCATCATTATAGTCTTCTGAATGTCTACTTCACTTTCCAGGCCTGTACGAAGAAAATTATAGGTAACTATCAATTTATTAACATATTATGGATGTTGATACCAAACTGTGCCCTAATGTACTAAACTGTGCCATACTGTGTCTTAATATATCAAACTGTGCCATATTGTGCCTTAATGTACCAAATTGTGCCATACTGTGCTTTAATGTACCAAAATGTGCCATACTGTGCCTTAATGTACCAAACTGTGCCATACTGTACCTTAATGTACCAAACTGAGCCATACTGTGCCTTAATGTACCAAAATGTGCCATATTGTGCCCTAATGTGGTATCCTATGGCATTCTGTGCCATACTGAGACTTGCTGTGGCACAGTACTGAGCCATACCATCTACCAATTACATTCAGCAGTGCAAGTCTGTGCAGTCGCGCTATAAACAAAGTTTAAACTAACATCAATCAGAATAAAAGCTGTCACATTCGTTGCATAAAACATAAGATGCTATGCCATTACACTCCTTTCAGAAAGTTGCCATCTATAGTACATACAAGACATGTGCCAATGCTTTTTCTGTTTTCAATGAAAACCATAATTCCAGGCGTTAAACAAATTTTACAAACCTCCAGTTTTAGTATTTTCCAACATAATAGCCGCAATAACAGAATGAATACATAATAAAAATAACTTTGTTCTTCAAAAACGATTAGGGTCTGAGAAGATTTTCAATGGATTCTGGCAGAAAGTAAACAATTTTCAATTGCAGGAGTTATCCCAGTAAGTGACAAGACCAAGAAAACATCACACCATGTGTGTGTCAGCCAGACCACTCCCTGCACTCAAACATAGATGCAATCTGCCATCCTTGGTTTTCTTGTACATCATATGAAGTGTGGTTATAATCCTACCAAGCCTAGCTTTTGAAAGTGATTAAGTTGAGAACAGACTATACAGTTATGTTATTCAGGTATACTGTGTTCATTACTTAAAAATAACATGTAATTGTTGCAATAAAAGTATTTGATTATATAATAGCAAATATAGTGAAAATTCTACACAAGATCCAATAATCTTATAATCATGACTAGATCGCAATATTCAAATATTTAGACAATGATGTTGATATCAAACAAGAAAAGAGACAGAACTTTCTAACAATAGTTAGAGATCTCAGCCGTATACAGTTCAATCTATCTGGTTCAGAGAATCTTTAATTTCAGCAGTGACATCAAATTTAAAGCACATTAGCTACATTAAAAAAATACACATTTTTAGTGAAAATTGTTTTATGCCAATGAAATAAAAGTGATATTTGCTTACATACTACAGTATGTCTAAACAATAGAAAT
This sequence comes from Megalonaias nervosa, assembly GCA_016617855.1. Classification (NCBI taxonomy): domain Eukaryota; kingdom Metazoa; phylum Mollusca; class Bivalvia; order Unionida; family Unionidae; genus Megalonaias; species Megalonaias nervosa. The sequence continues at coordinate 56,680 of JAECUM010004731.1, read as the reverse complement.
GAGGTAACGCTGCTTTTGTTCTAAATCAAGGGGATTATCAAAATTGTATATGCATGTAACACAATTCAGTGCTGAGTGATATTCAAATAAAAATGTAACACAAATCAGTGCTGAAAGATATTCAAATAAAATTATTGACAAAAACATCTATCACTGTATTTCTTAAAACAATCAACCACCAACCTATCTATTCATTCATTAGGATAACAAGGCACATATAAAATGGTCATTAGCACTATCTAACTCCTCTTCCAGACGTGTCTGTATGTTTAATCAATGTAGTTCATAACATATATTTATACATTTATTCTGATCATTTCATTACAAAATATTTTATTGTAAACAATATTATTGCAATTCTTGAGTTTGCTTAATAAATTCACTCACATTTTATGCTCTTGTGGTTTTAATAATAGTCAATGAAACTAGATCAAAGTAATGGATACAAACTTATTCCTCTCCAACTGCAAGAGAGTAGTTCTATATTTGATTAGGAGCAAAATTATGGAATAGATTTTTTTAAGTCATATGTCTCTAACTCTCACTTGCACTCACAAACATACATGCACGCATATGCATAAACACATAATTGTGCAAACACATGCATATATACCTACCATAAGTTTTTATCTGACTAAGAATCATGTCAATCACAATGAAGGTTCCCGTTCTACCAATACCAGCACTGAAAATTAGACAAAATAATAATTATGTAGAATTATATTGATACTTAATCATAAATAAATGAATAATAAATAAGTAATTAATAATGTTTACCAATCTCTTCAAATCCAAACTGACGTGTGTTCTGAGCATCATCTCAGGGAAATAAATGAATCAGCATTTTTCTACAAAATGTGAATCAAATGTGTTACCAGACTGGTTGAGTGTGAAACACAAAGAAACATCATCATGACTTTAGATTTTATTCCCCTTCATAACGATAAAAAGGAATTCATATTAAACAACTGTTTCAAAGCATAACAGAAGAAATATGTTCTTAGTTTTTTTTTCTCACCTATGCAACAGAGAAATTTACTATTAGAAAGAAGAAGACCTTGCTGTCTTCTGGTGTGCCAGACAGACTTGTTATAAAATCAAACAATGACAAAAACAACAGATATATAACAAAAAAACACCCATATAGCACCTAAAAGTCTCTCCAACTTTGATAACACACCATACAAAACATTTTGAGACAGACAGACACACACATGCACACCAAGTCGAGCTATTTGGTACTATGCTAGAAACTACAGTTTGTTCCACACAGCATGGTGAATTTATTTTATTTGTAACTCAATAAATTTTCAGGTCAGAATCATTAAATGTGGCTAAAATTGCCTAATTATTTAAAATACTTCATGTGGAATGAATCTGGTACCTTCACTTACATTTAATGACAATGACCTGAACATTTATTGACCTACAAATAGGTTAAAATTCATGATGTAATGTGGAACAAACTATAACAGAAAACACTGTTCCAGACACACAGACTATACACATCACTGGCTACAAATATCCAAACTCTCTCATAAGCTAGCGCATAGATGGCAACAACAAGACGTGTTATGTCAGACCTGCATTCTTCAAACTTTGTTAAACACCCCCAACCAGCCTCAGTTGAACCAAACATTGTAAACAAACGAAACTTCCTGCACTTACCAATTGGAGTGTTTCATTCATTAGTCCTCATGGTATTCCACAATAAGATTTCCATTTAGAATATCACTGCACTAATAATAACAACAATTCCATATTTCCACGACAGAAATATTAATTACCAAGAATATTATGCATTGGAAATCTCCTCTGTCACTACAAACTTAGAACTGTACCCAGTATTGTAATGTATCGTACGTTGCCTACCACAGAACTTTTTCCAAATTGCAACTGATGAAAGTTAAAAAGTTATCCATATAAAAGATATTAATTGCTTATTATTATTTTCATATGACATCCATCGATGAAATGTGATAATATAGTGATAAGATCAAATGGTTTTATCTTTCTACTTTTTATGCATATAACTTGTTTACTTAGGGTTGACATTAATGTTTTGTATTAATACGCAGTATTTTGAAAAACAACAGCATGTTACTTGAGATCTCACTGTACAATACTTCCAACACATTACAATCATAACTTTTTTCTTCATTTTTTCCCCTTTTCTAAGAGTGGCATATATGTAACAAGTCTTGACACTTCTTGTGACAAGCGACACAAACTGACAATTATGTTTAAGGTTACATAAAATATATGAAACTCTGTTAATATAATAGTATAGATGTCTTATTTTATAGATATGTGTACAACTGCTCTGGCTTCAAATATACATTTTAAGTTGTGGCCCAAACCAAAATTGATATCCTCAAATCCTTAACTACAAGTTCATTATCCCCTAATTAATAGACCATATTAACGACTGAGAAATAAGTCGAATACTAAATTCCAATGAAATCCAAAAACTGCCTCTTATGAAGTAAAAGAAAATATTATAGAATGTATACACACTGTAAAAAGATGCTATGATTGGCAGCTTAAGGGCTGTTTCATTTAACCATACATGGTACCCAGGGAAGACAGGTTTTACAAAATATATGCCAGGGTACTTTGATTTCACAGAGTTCATATTAAAATGATGAGAAAATTCTAAATTGCATCTATGGGTGAGCACCCCACATTAAACGTGCCTTCCCTGGGTTCCAGGTATGTTTTACTGGAACAGTCCTGATCAACAATAGTGAAGAAAAAGAGAAAATTACTGATGAAAAACAAAAACTGAAGATATCGCAACAATGCTTAAAATCAACTTTGCAGGCAGACTGCTGATATTAAATGCTGAAACACAACATAATTGGGGATGTATAATGATACTAAGTTAGCTGAACACTGTGAAAGATTAACTGAGCAACATCCAGCATACCTTGGTATAACTAGGGGAGGTAATTATAAAGGCATCTTGGAAGAGTAGCTTCCCATAGGTACTATTTCTCGAGTCTATATGGTATATAGACTGGAAAGACAGATTTGTTGATTTTCTGATATGGCTGGATTTGGGCACTGGAAGTTAATTCTTAATATGAATGTATTCAATGGAGACACCGTACCATTTAGAAGACTAATTACCAATGTGATCGGGTGATCACTTCATGTAGGAATTGTACAACAAAAAGTTACAGGACCTAGTGAATCTCACCATTACGAGCAGGTAACCATTATATGGAGTTTGCCACTAATATAGGTTTGATACTGTATAACATTTGAATGCCATGTGAATGACTTTCAATAATAACGTGTTTAAATACGACTTCATCCTGAATCAGATAATCAAGCATTCTTGAGCTTAAGACTTTTCCTATCCATTTGCCTTAAGACATGCATGAGTAGCTCAACATTTGTTTTATTCAGCAAAGAGGCAATTCTGAGCAGAAGATGGAAAATAACTGACCTGCAGTGAACTACAACTGGGCCAGCATTTGCAATTTCATGCTGCTGTGCGTTGACAATGTTGAGAAAGTCAAGAACAGAACCAGGATCTGCAGGAACACCATAAACTGGCCAGTTCAGGAAATGATAATGATATATCTTTCGAGGTCCCTCAATCTAATAACAGAAAGAGACTATATGAAGCATGCTATTGTAGCAATGGTGCACCATCGTCATGCCTGGACAATGCACTATTATAGTATATTTTATAATTTTAACAAAATGACAATGTGTCTGTAATTCAACTTTACATCCAAACCATACACTTTCATCAAACCTCCTCTGCAGCTTGCTCTTATGGCAGGAAAATAATATACAGTCACATGTTGATGTTAAAAGCTAAACTGCCATAAAGCTAAATGGCTTCTCCATCCATTCATCCATCCACCCACACAGACACACACCAAAAAGTCAGAAACACTTCTGTTTTGTAATCACAAAGGACTAGAAAAGAGGTCCTGATTCAAGCTAGAAGAAAATGTGGAACTATGAACATAATGCATGCATCTTTATTCAACATTATAAATGATTTTCTGAACATAATCTACTCGTATGTATTTGTTTTAAAAAAATCATTAAATGCCATCTCTTACAAACAAAATACAAGCAACTGTACCACTATATAAAGCATACATGCATATACTTGTTATCCAATAACTCTTGGAAATAACAAAAGGACAAATTATTACAACATTAACATATAAATTGGAATAATTCTTACACTGAGGCAAATCTACTGACAAAAGTCAGAACTGATCTTAAAGGAGATAAAACAGCTAAAATTATATAATGATCATGATATATGATTTACTAAACAAGTTAAATAACATATTATAACAGCTGTTTGCAGGAAGTGGCATACTGCATTATTCAATAGGTTTCGTAGCTTTCCATATCTTCGAAAACAAGTCTGGAATGATCATAAAGATTTTGCGTTACTTACCAACTGCTGTATGATGCTGCTAAAAGCTATCAATATGTGATACATTTCTATACACAAGTGATGATGATATGACAAATATGAACACAATGTAATAAAGAAAATCCTCAGAAAGCAATTTATTCTAGTAAAATAATTTTGTTTCATAATACTTTCCAGTCATAACACCTTTGGAGAACTACCACGACCAGAATCCTGGGTGACCAAGTGGTTAAAAGCGATCACTTTTACTAATCACTGCTATCTCACATTAGTTCGCATTTTGTGGGGTAAGAAGAGGCGGGATCTCTTTCGGTGCAATGTTCCATTACTTTTCAAGTACCACATTAGCACTCACATTGGGACCAGTAGACAACCAGAGCTGAAGTGTCCAGAGTAGAGTTGAATTTTACTACAAAGTTTAGATTCCCCATGAATGGGAGCCTGTTCTTGCAATGAAAGCAGTGCTGTCATGATTGATGCTGACCCATCTTGTCAGAATTACAATTAGTTCATGTCAACTGACAAAGCATGTATTTCACTGATTCTGCCTGCCGCCACTAGTGGGAGTAGTAAGCAGGTCTTATATGAGAGGTGAGTCCATTTGAGAGTGGTTCGAAAAGTGTCATAAACAGTCAGATCAGCAATCATCAAAGATTCCACTTTGGGCACAAATACGAAGCTTTTGTACATATGAATTTAAAATTTGACAACAGACTGAATAGGTCTTTGTACTGTCCAACACCCTCTCTTCCATGATGACAGAGTGTATTGGAAATCATGGAACAATAGCCATTGATTGAGGTGCTAACAGTTTCTTCCCAAAGAGCCATAGTAGGAAGTTGGCTCATTGAGGTATTGGTACATTCTGCAATGCAGTGAGTTCATCCTCACAACATTTTGCAAAGTTTTTCCATTTTTCTCATAAACTTTTAAAGAAGAAGACTGTCTCACTTGAGTGGTTCTCTCCACCACTAAATGAGAGAAATGTTTGGTCTTAAGGATTTCTTTAGTATAATCTAGATGTGCAGGTTCATCAACTATGGAATGGGATGGAGTGCTTGCCATCAGGAATGCTTACTCTGATGAGGAAAGATCTCTATTTTCCTGTGGATTTCCAAAGCAAAATTGATTAGGTCAATGATCGACAATCGTTTCCTCCTTGAGTGGAGCAACCAGGATGAGGAAACACTATGATTCTTAGGTTTCTGTATCATGTTCGGAAACAGGTGTGATGAAGAGTGAGCATATGCATCCAAGATCTTCAAATCTATGGAAAGAGTGTCTTCCTTCCAGGCCTTTGGATATGGGGCTGGTCATACAAAAGTTATGAGGTTTAAATTCCCCTTGTCACCAATAGAACTGCCAGTTGTCAATCCCTGCGGAACACATGCAAGTGAAAACCGGGGATTGAGATGAAACCATTCTGCTTGTGTTCGTTGATTCTTCTGGGAAAGCGAGTCTGTTAATACCTGTAGGCAACCTGAAATATGATGAACCTGTCCATGGACTTGTCATAGATGACTTCAGCTTAGAAGTGCCCAAAGAACACAATGGTTTGGGGACTTCATTCTCCCTTGCCTTCTAAAATAATCCACCACACCGGAATTTGTGAATGAAAGAGAATGCCTTTTCCATGTAGATGCTCCTGTCACCAATGGAATGACTTCTGTATAGCTTTCTTTTCTAAGATACTAATATGCAATAGTCGACCCTGAGTGAGCCATTGTCCACTACCCTCTAGAATGAGGGAAGGGGGTATGCAACCCAGCCCATTGGGCTTGCGTCTGTACAAATTGTTAACTTGTAGATTGCACCTGCCAGGGACCCACCTGACGTAAGCAAAGTGAGGCTCTCCCATTACCCAAGATGGGACCTCATATGCATTATTTGTTCCAAGGACCAAAGTTTTGGCTGACATTGGGACAATAGTCTCATTGTAATGGTCCCATCAATAAGCAACCTAGGACAATGATGTCTTCTCACACACTGAGTAAACCCCATAGGTGAATGATTCTCGCGTTGAGAGATAGGCACTAAATAGGGCACTGGGTGCATGTAGTGACCCTGTGGCCGGTCCATGAGAGCGCCTTGTGGCGTTGAGTAGGCCAACTGAACAAAGACCTTCCGTTTTCTGTCACAAATGGCAAGATCAACTGTAGTGATTTGTTGTGATCTGAGACATATGACAGAGTCTAATTTGACGGAACTGTGCAATTTCATTCTGAATGACATTGTGCCCTTATTGAGACAGATCAAGAGATATTTGATCCACAAAACTGGTTCAAAAAGGTGATGTGCGAAATAGTACCTGGGTAGGCTTGTTTTATTCTCAATCTCAGTCCAATGTAGATTATAAACGCCTTCCATCGTGGCTTGTGCTATCAACTGTGGTGAGATACAGTGACTTCCAAACAGGTCAATAAGTGAAGGCTCTCTTTGAGTGGTAAACCTTGAGAACAAAGTGAAGCAACATCCTGTGGGTGCTAAGGCACTAATCTGGGTATTTTTTGCCGAGAGTGCTAAGTAACTCTGTGCAAGTTACACTGATCCATGAGTGCCTCTATGACATGGGTCTGGCAAACTGGACATAGATCATTCTCCAGATTCCTGACAATGGACAATCAACTGCGGTATAGATGTATTGTGATCAGAGCCATAAGCCGAATCTGGTTGTGGTAGATATTTAGCCATGTAGTTGAAGTGATGTCATCCAGTTCATTAAGATTGGGTGTGGTAAGGTATAGCTGGTAGAAACCTCTGAAGTGTGAAAAAGTAACTGAGGTGGTGTGTTTTGATCTCAATCTTGCTCATTGGCAGATAATAAAGGCAAATGGGTGTTAAACCCATCCGGTAAATGGCTTATTGGTTATGCCAAGATAGGTTTATCATGATGCTGCAGTGAGGGAGGAGTCCAAGCTGTTGCTGGCCATGATAGCTTGGATCGCTTCGTGGCTGATGAACCATGTGGAGTGCGATAACTGTGAAAAAGTCATTTACAGCCATGACATCAGCATCCATACTGATGACATCATCGTCCCCCAATGTATGCTTCCGCACCTTCCCCTTTCGTATCGCCAGTAAATCAGTACACTCACTTTTAGTCTTCAATGTGCAAGTCTGACATGTATTCATTGACTGGCAACTGGAGCACGCTAGAGATGTAGAGTCATTGTCAGTCTCATGTTTCCAAAGCTTACACATGGTCATACTGATGGTCTAAATCTGTAAGACAAAATAATGTAGTCAATATATACTGGTTTAGCCTTTCGTGTGTCCTGCTTTATCAGAGCTATTCATTATGCCAATTTACCTGCAAAAGGGTGTACATGGCAACCAATACAGGTTGCATATTGGAGCATTGCTATTAATACTTACAAAGTGGATGCTAAAATGTCCACTCTAATAAGAATTACATGTCGGAAAGGCCAATTGACTGCCTATACAGGTAAAATCACCTAAGTATAGTTTACAGTAACAACGAAGTGAACCTATACCTGAACTATGTATAGAAAACTTACCTGTACATATATGACTGTGGCAGAAACTGTCAGCAGTATTATTGACTTTTCTATAGTAAGCATAACAAATGCACATTAAAAGCACTGAAGCATGCCTGTTAATATTTATGAAATGGATGCTATAATATCAATTGAAAGAAACAGTTACCTGAAGGAAATGCCCAATGGCAGCCTATACAGATAAAAAGCTGTAAAGCATCGCGTACATAACTTCAAAGTGGACACTAAGACTAGATTAGTATAGAACGTATCGGACTGTAGCGGAAATTATACAGCAATATTATATAAGTTTTCTATCTCACACCCCAGACCTGCACATATTTAAATACAGCTGTAACAATGTGAGGGGATGTACTAGTGACCCATGCAGACTGGTTCCAAGGGACATAAGTGTATGAGGATGGTAAACTGACAGTACTAAAATGACAAAACTGTTGTCAAAAAGAGAAAGAAAAGTTGAAACTTTATAGATGGAGCATAATTCCCTTCAAAGAGAACACTTGTAAACAGCTTTAAGTTATAAAACATCCAGAATACTTGTATGTTTATTGCAAGGCCTCTCTGTCTGTTGAATGTATGCTACTCAGCACAACTGGAAGTAATAACTGAAGATTTCATGGGAGTTTGGTACCAATCCATGTATCAAGTGGAGATCACTGAACAACCACCTAGGTGGGGAGATAACCTTCAGCTTTGTAGCTGAAATGTTTTAGCGTGGTAGGGCTGGATTTGCGAGTTAGTAGTAGATCTCCAAAGGTATTTTATTGGGTAATGTATTTGAAGAATAAACAACAGCTTCTAACCTGGCCATCATCTGATTCTCGACAGAGCTCAAGCTCTCGTATAATGTAGTCCTTTTCTTTTTTCTGTAATTTATATCTGACAACAAGGGTTGCTTTGTACACCGGCATACGCTTTTCCTCAGTATCACTGGGATCTTCAGGGCTTGGCCAGTAACGCACAGCATTAATCTGGATAAAAACATGAGAATTTTATCTTCAAAAACAAGTATAAGCCAACAATTCTGGCTTTACAGTTGCTACTTACTTACTAAATTTAATGGCGAGTAGTCAGATTTAACTTTAAATGAACAGCCAGCTAGTGTACAAACACATGGAAAAGAAGTACAACTGATATCCCACCCCCTTTTTTCCCCTACAATGTTGCAGCAGTGCCTTCAAGAAAATGTGTTTGATTTTATTTCTTCAAATTTTAAATGGTACTTCTTTATACATCATAGCAATGAAATTGGAGTGAAGTGCTTTTCTCACACCTAGTATGCTGACTCAAGCAGGTGCCCTTCCAACACCTTACCATCTGACCCTGGAAGGTACTGTACTATTGACCTTTGCATTACCAGTTTGACACTCAAGCGACAGAACTACCACAGCACGCTCCTTAATCAAAATGATGTACACATAAAATAATCACAAATTATATATACTATCTCATCTATTCACTGTACAGATATTTGTTCATCTGCAAATTTCCTTTGCTTATCATTATGCCATTTTAAGGATAACAACACATTACCCACGAGTTTTAATGACTCTCAGTGCTACAGTGAAAGTGACATATCAATGTGATTAACAAGAGATAATGCAAAACTAATTGTTACCATATTAACCAATTATTTATCAAGCAAAAAATGAACCACATCGAGTATCTTTCCTGGCGGTCAAGTTTGTTTCAAATAATTTTAACACTTGTAAACATGTTTACTAAAATTTCGTTTCAAGACCCAACCTTGTTTACGAACTAAGTATGTTCTGGAGGAGAACTTTTTGACAACTTGATGGAATGTTTCACTGGAAATGACTGAATTCCTGGGCATTCTGTTGCATCATATGTCAGGTGACAGTTTGTATATAAATAAAGGTTTCGCAAACAATGTACTCGTTCCTGTTTTTAATCTTTTGACACACAGTTTAGTTGTGTCCAGATATTATTCTAGAGGAATTAGTTCAGTTATTCATTGGATTACAAAGTGCTCATTGACTTTTGGACTAAAACACTACTTTGGGGTTATTTAGAATTCATCCAGAGACATTCTGGATTACATCAATGTAGAACATTAGGCTATCTAAGACTACTGGACTTCATTTTTCGAACATTCTATACTTTTGGACTTTGTGTTAGGACACTTAGAAGTATTTGGAATTCTATGTTTGCTAAATTTACACTTTGTAACTTAGAAAAGAAAAAGTAACTTTTTGATTCTACTTAAATTGTTGGTTTTACTTCTTTCTGTTATTTATTTTAAGGCTCAGAGTCATAACAGCTGTCTAAATAATATAGCTATGTATGTTCACATGCTATATAGTGTGAATGCAAATGAAATGTGATATCTTTATTCCAATACATGAGGATTATTGAACAGCGGATAAAATCAATAGCTGTCGGTGGTGATGGATATTCAAATAATTGCAACAAAACACTATGTGCAGCATTTCTTAGAAACAACACAATCATCTACTCATTTGTTAGCATAACACAGCACTGATAAAACTTTTGATATCTAATAATGGTTCAAGAACAGTTAATATGGACACTCGGTAGTGGTTGTTTCTTTTTTTTAATAAGAAATTTTTACGTGAATAAAATTTCCAAAAATTAGTTCATTCATCACTTTTAATAAAATTTTATCCTCGCTAAAATTGTATGATTTATAGCAATTATTCTTTAACTGAAGATACAGATAGTCGATGTACAAATTTCAATCTACTGTAAATTTTGAAAGCCCTAAATACCATGTGCAATCTTTATTATTCTGCTATTGCCAATTTTACCATAATAATCTGCGTGGCATTTACTTTTGAGAACCCATAATATCTGAAAGTACAGCAATAAGTGGTGGAATTTAGACCAGATACTATAACAAGTCTTCTGGTAGAACCTGCATGCCGATATGACTTTCAATTTTAGAGGCGTAGCGATGAGATTTTCAAAATGGCTGCCATAGTAGCGTTAGTTCAAGTCAGATTAACGCAACTTTCATTCCGGACCAACAAGGTATCATAATTTAAGTGTGTCTAACCTACGGCCCACAAGCCGCATCTGGCCCACAACCAGGTTTCATCGAGTAACATTTTCAAGTCGTATAGGTACATTTAAAAGTTGGCAATGGAGGAAGTTGCACACGCATGTCATAACCGGTCTTATTCTGCAGATCCAATGTTGATAGATCTTTCCATTAGAAGGCAAACCAATAACATGATTTTCAAGATGACTGCTATAGTGGCCATTTCGGATATCATATCAGCACCATTTTCATTTAGTACCAACTTCACATTGCCAATATGATATCGTTAAACATTTTCTGATGAAAACACATTGACAATATGACTTCCCATCTAGGAGGAGTAGCAGTTAAGATTTTAAGATGGCAGCTCTGGCAGACATATTAAACATTTGAAAGGCACAGTTTTTATTTAAGACCAGATACACTTCACAATAAATCTTCTAGTGAAAATTTCATGATGATATAGCATTGCATTCTGGAGGAGTAGCAATAACAAGATTTCAAGATGGCTGCTGTGGTGGCTATACTTTATATCTGCGCAGCACCATTTTGATTTACGACCAGCTAAACTTGGGATGAATGTCTATGTAAAAATTCATGGCAATTCTCCAAGTAGTTTAGGAGAAGTGACAATAGCAAAGTTGAGCTAACAGATAGATCAATATCAGAGAGTGCACAACATGACATCCCATTAGCTCTTCTGTTTTATGATCAGTAGTGCTAAAAGACCGGGAATAAATTGTTAGCACAAGTCAATTTCATGAAAACAAACTCCTCTTTTTGAATTCATGAAAAAAAACTTCTTTTCTCTTTGGATTTTTTTTATAACACTTTCTTGTCATTAATACCTTTTCCTTCATTTATTTTCTTTTCTTCTGCTTTGTTTACACCATGAAATCAATTAACCAATAAGTTCGATAATCTACCAACGAACTGAAAATATACTGTACATGCCTTTGTGAAGATCTTTTTACAATGTGGAACCAAGTAATGTATAAATCAATAATGTGCTTTTGATAATGGAGAAAAATTAAGGTATACCTGGCCCCTTTCCACTTCTTTTGTTGCCATGACGACGACCCTGCAGTTTTCCTGCCACATCATTCTCCAGAAGTCATTTACGGTTGCTAGGAGAGGGCCCTGTGTTGCTATGTAACACTTCTTTAGTTCTATGTTATCATCGTCTGCCTTTATTAGAATAAACATATGTTTGAAAATGTGATAATTTATCCAATATTTCAAGTGAAGAAACTTCTGGAGCAATAAACTCCCATTTAATTATATATTGGCACAAATTGTGAAATGCAGAGAAATGTCTATTTCAATAGATAAATACTGGTTTATATTTTACAATTCTCGACCATTTCCATGAGTGCACACATAATGTTTAAATGTGTTACAATGAAAACACATATGAATCTACTAACATGACAATACTAACATGAACATGATGCAGTGTTCTGTGAACGGTATTTAACATGTGAAACACAAATAATAGCATACCAGTAACACACTTGAGGCATTTTGAAATGCTGTCCGAAAACGTAGGCATATCATAACACTGTCCACAATAATTAGGCATATAATAAGACTGTCCTAAACATTAGGCAAGTAAATACTACTGTCCCAAACATTAAGCACACCATAATACTGTCCCAAACAGTAGGCATCGTAGATTGAAGTTTAAGCTAATAAATGATTGTAGATTGAAGTTTAAGCTTACAATCCTTTGTAAATAACATGTTTATGTTTAGATAGCTAACATTTGTCCATGATTGTAGATTGTAGGTTAAGATAATGGTAATTTGTAAACATGTTGACATGACCTATTGACCTTGGAAAATTCTCGAAGAAAACTTAATAAACATCCCAGTCATCTTATTATGGTTTAACTCTTCACATATGGATGAAGTAAATAAAAATTATAAATTCCTACTTTAAGTTCCATCGGTTGAATTAATCTTAGTTTTTTCTGATATGATCTGAAAAGAATAACTATCTAAATTATTCACTGGAATTACACAAATTGTTCGCTGACTGGAATAACACTATTTTGATATAAACTGCAGCTTAGTAACAAACTTTTAGGATTTTGTGTGAACTGTACATATACTTACTGTGATGATATTGGCGTTGATGAAATCTGAACCCACAACATTGGGATCCCCATCCCGAAGCACAACTCGACTGTGATCAACTGTAAAACAAACTGACTTTTTATCTTCTCAATCGACTTCGACATCTACATGAAAGTGTAATACTGCAATATGTTTCTTGCATATCCTTAGAATCAAACTGAAAACGTCAATGGCGCATAGAAAGTGCACTGCCACTACAACTTAGTTCTTCCACATAAAAATCCTGAATCGTCTAATGCAACCTTTCTGTCTCTTCATAAGCAAATAGGGATCATGAACAATTTGCTGTGTGTAAACATTTGTTGATATTAAGAGACAGATGAACCAGAACGGTTCAAAGTATAATTCTGAGTGTGCAGGTAAATATTTGCAAATTGTGAACTGTGTATGATCATTATTCTCACATACTCATTTGATAGGTACTTACTAATACAGTAAATATAAAAAGAAGTTTTCTAAGTTAAAATGAAGTTACTAAAAACAAAACTGATGATGTGATTCCATTTGGGTTTTTTTTTTGGTTAACTTAACCAAGAGTCCCTCATATACACCAAAACGCTATTGGCTATAAACAATGTCAGGGAATCCAAGCTAACACTGCATTTTTCTTTTCAACTGCCAAGAGTGGAAATAAGCTTGGATATTCTTGAGCGATACAAATATCTTCATGTTTTGGATATTCTTGAGCGATACAAATTTTTTTCAAGGTTTAGGTATTCTTGAGCGATACAAATATTTTCAAGGTTTGGATAGTCTCGAGCAATTCAGATATGTTACTGCTGTAACAGCCATTTTAAATGCAAGATTGGCACCATTATATTTAAAATCAACTAGACATCAAAAGTGGTGAAAACTCTATGCTGACATGACCTCCATTTAAGAGACGAAGCAGTGAACATAATGGTCTTACTAGATGCAAGATCAGCATCATTTTCTTTTGGGATCAACTCGATATCAAAACAAACTTTTTGATGAACACCCATGTCAATATGACCTCTATTTAGGAGACGTCACAATAAGATTTTTAATATGGCCACATGGTCAGTACCATATTGAGGACCAACTAGACATCATAAGAAGCCTTTGCTGAAAACTACATGTTGATATGACCTTTCATTTAGAAGTAGTGTTCACAAGATTTTAAAGATGGATACCATGGTCCCATAGTGGATGTCAGGATTGGCACCATTTTATCATTTAGGACCAAGTAAACGTTACAAAGTCTTTTGGTAACAATCTCATGCTGATATGACCATCAGGAGTAGTAGTGATAACATGATTTTGAAAATGACTATTGCGACAGCCATACTGGATGTCAGACTAGCATACTTTTATTAAGGTGACCTTGGGATGAATTCATGAGTATAATTTTACGGCACTCCTAAAAGAAGTTCTGGAGGAGCGCCTATAACAAGCTTATGCTAATGGATAGATGGAGTACTTAAACAAGCCAACCCATAACCTTTTTAAGTCAATGAACAAGCGAGCTTAAAGAATCACTTGTTACAACAGGAACAGTTAGCTTGTTAGGGTGCACAAATTTGGCATGCCTTGTATTGTCAGGATAACCAACCATTATAAAACTTGCATAACAAAGCTCTTAATAATCTCCAGCAGCCACTGTAAATATTAATTATCATGCAGAAAACAAATCCAGACCAAAGTGATCTGGACATATGAAATGTCAACTACTGTGACTGGGCATAAAAACATGAAACAACCAACAAGAACATTCTCCGCTATCATATAAAAGTAAAGTTACAATAATAATTTGATAACAAAATTCCCCATTTCTCTAATGGCCAAAAAGAATTTCCAGGAATCCAAGATACAACTGTTTCTTCCTTTTTAACTGGTGTGGATTTAAATCATCGCTGATATTTTTGATGAATAATATATTATCGACATTTCCTGAAGCAAACGTAACATGAATTTAAAGACGGCGACTGCAGTGGTCATAATCTAATTAATTTTGGCACCATTTTCATTTAGGACCAACTAGAAGTAATTTTGGTGAAAACCTCATATAGATATGACCATCCATTAGGAGTAGCAATAACAAACTGTTCAAGATGACTGCCTTGGCAGCCATTCTCGAATGGCAGTCAGATCGGTACTATTTCATTTAGGACTAAGTAGCCATCATATGAAGTCTTGTGGTTAAAACCTCGTGCTGATAAGACTTTCTGTTTTGGAGGAATACAGACAAGATATGACTGACATCGCAGCCATATTGGATGTCAGATTGGCACCACTTTTATTAGGACCTAACTAGATATCACAGGAAGTCTTTTGGTGAAAACCCAAATAATTTTTTTTTAATCATAATTCTAGGAGGAGTAACAATAACAAGATTTTCCAGATGCTACCATGGCAATACTGGAGACTGGATCAGTACCAGTTTCATTAGGAATAAGTGCGTTTCATAAGAAGTCAAAACATCATGTTGATATGACCATCCATTCAGGAGTTGTCACGATATTCTCTACATGGCTACAGATATCATCGGTGGAAATCAATGAAATGATTCTGGGTTTTTTAACAGAAATAAAAGTGTACTTAAAAACTGCTTTCACAGATGTCCAAATCTATTTCTCTCAAACCATTATATGTGACAAGAACATGAAAACGGGATAATTTTATTAAAAAAACAAGGAAAAAGCAAGAAACCACTTTTACAAGTAAAATTTGATAATACTTACCCAATCACAATACCTTTGGAGAACTACTACAACCTCGCTAATCCAGCCCTCCCAGGTGGGCAGAGAATTTTACATTTTAAGCTAACGATTGTTAATCTGCGAGGGCTGAATTTGCAATGTACTTGTAATTCTGCTGTAGTATTATGATTGGGTAACGTATTTGGAGAAGAAATTTGCTACCTACTTTGACTTTGGATAATACTCACATGGCAATATATTCTTGTATCGATTTTTGCTTTTATTTTCTGGTCTGCCTCCCTCCTTTCTTAGAAATACTTGACGCCCTTCCTGCTGCTGCAGATGCTGAAAAATTAAACAATGTAATTTAATGTGAATTCACTTTTTATCATGGAGTACCAATTATGTTGGCTACTGTTTTAAAATTAATCTCCTTGTTTACGTTCAAACACGTTACAGCCACTAGTATTTGGGTGTTGCTGGCAAGAACATATCGCGATGGGTAATAAAATGAGCCACAGGGTACCTGTTTAATTCATGTGAAAAAACAACCTAATTTCAGATCGGCAAACAATCATACCTGCCCACATATAAGTCAATACTTTCTTACCAAGAAGTCGGTAAGTAAAAAAAAAAGTTTGTTTCATCCAAGTATGAAAAAATGTCTAACAAAATTACTTACCATTTTGGGAAAGAGATCTTGTATGAAACAAACCAATTTTTTTTTATAATAAAATATATTTCTTCGAAAATACTTACCCAATCATAATACCTTAGGGGAACTACCACTACCTCGCAAATCCAGCCCTCCCAGATACTACTTTTAGCTCAAGGGAGCTAAAGGTTGTCTGCTGGCCAATTGGCGGTCGGGCAGAGTGATCTCCCTTTACATATAAGACTTGGCAGCAAGGCGTAAGGATATGTTAGTTATTACCGGAGCGGAAGGCATGCTAGCTATGGATGTAACTGCGAGGAGGCTGGGAGGGTGTATGTGCATTATGATTGGGTAAGTATTTTCGAAGAAACATTTTAATATAAAAATTGGTTTCTTCTTTGAATACATTACCCAATCATAATACCTTAGGGGAATAAGTAAGAGGTGCAGGGAGGTGCATCCTCTTACCCCGGAGATAAAATTTCCGATCCTCCAAGATATGAGAGACAGTTTCTAAGTAGCCCAACTGGAGGAGACTCAGTCATGAAGCTGCTTAGTAAAATGCTATCCATCGACCGGGAAATGTGAGCTGTTGAGCTCCGTATATAGGTTCTACCAGACAGAATTGGTCCCTTTTGGATAACAAATCTCGGAGATAAAAGCTAGAAAATGTGGACTCCATTCATCCATCCCACAGCCTGAATGATGACGGTTAAAGAACAGTTCTGCTTGAATGCTAGGCTGGTGGCTACTGCCCTAACCTCATGAGCCGAATGCATAAAAACTTTCGTTGAACCATCCACGATAAGATATTATGAGCTGATATATCATCTTAACCTGATTTATGAGATGGAAAAAGGTGTAATCTCCCTCTATGTACCTGCTCCTTTCGATTAATCTACCACTTCAAAGATCCGACAAGGTCTTGTAGATGCCCTTCATTTGAAGTCTCCAGATGAGACAGGTTTCATGAGAAAAGACTGGTTACTTGTGGAAGGGCAACGGTTCTTGGCAATGAAAGAGGACGCCGTCATAGGAAAGACTGACCCATCTTGTCAAAACTGCAGGTAATTGTGATCTGAGGACAGCATGTATTTCACTAATTCTGCCTGCAGTTACTAAGGAGATGAGGAAACGGGCTTGTAGGAAAGGTCCACCAGAGACGTCCATGCAATTGGTTCAAAAGGGTTCTTGTTCAGCCCGGTTAATACCCAAGATAGGTTCCCCTGGAGGCAGAGGGTTAATGTTAGACAGTGTATACTCAGCGTTTCAAGGAGATCGGATACGTCCTTGTTTTGTCTGATATCTTCAAGCCCATGATGACAACAGGTGTCTGCTATCATCGAGCGATAGCCTTTGATCGTACTCGGAGCTTATTTGCTCTCTTCAAAGAGTCAGAGGATGAAATTAGCTATCTGCTATATCGATGCCTGGAGAGGTAAGATATGTTCGTTGCGCACCAGTGCGTGCAAATTGACATCTGGCTGCATATACTTTAGCGTGGAGGGCCGTCGTGCCTGAGCGATTCTCTCCACTACTGGCTGCGAGAATTATTTGTGTCTGAGAGACTGTTTGATGTGATCCAGACGTGCAGGTCCAGAAGCATCAGGCAAGGATGAACAAACGAAATGTTAGTTGTTTGAGTTGATGAGGGAAGAACCGAATCTTCTGCAGGGTTTCTGGTGCCAGATTGATGATGTAGTCGATCCACGACTTCTCCCATGAGAGAGCGATGAAATGAGGCCACAGGCTGATTCCCTTGTTTGTTGTATCACTTTGAATCTGATGAATTGGTGGTTTGTGTACGAGTTAATGTTGGTCCAATCCAACAATAGGGTGTTCACTGCCCATGCTGTTGGGTCCAGGATGGGAGAGAAAAAGAATTGGGTTTGGCATTCTCTATTGTCGTAAATAGGCCTACCAACGATTGATCCCATCTGGTACAGATCTGCTTGAGAGCCTAGGGATGGAGAGGCTATTCATCCTTTACTGGTCAATTGTTTTGTGACGAAGGACGATCATAGCATTGAGGAATCCCAGGATATGGTGAAATTTAAATTCTCGATGACAACACCACTTCAACGAGTTGCACACCGTGATACAAAGGTCTGGCGACTGGAATCCTTGTTATTGAAGATAATCACCATTATAGGATTGAGTTCCTCCTTGTTGTTTGAGAAAAGTCCCCCACAATGACACAAAGGTCTGGGGACTGGGATCCTCCTTGTTGCTGGAGATAAGCCAACATTGTTGAGAAAAGTCACTACTGTAGATATGTCAGATAGAATGAGAACTCCATTGACCTCTTAAGTATTCTTGCCCCTAATGAAAAGGTTTCACATTGGCCATCCTCTCCTGAACTATTGCAGATGTCGTTCCTAGGGAGATCATGCACCACTGGTGTCCCGAAATGATGGCAGTGGATGGGCTCCTTTGCCTTTTTTACTTGCATTGGTACAGCCTGTAATCTCAAGTTGGTGGATGCGTAGATGCATACTCACCATAAGCCAAGTTAGACTGCTCAAAGTTCCACTGATGGTGGCTTGGATGGGTGCAGATGTTGAGAGGATGGTCCAGTGGGCCAACTTGATGACTCCATTCGTGCAGACAAAATCAGTAGCAAAGCAACGGAGGACCATGATGTCTACTGCCGTGTTGAGTTGTCCCATGCGGATACAATTCCTTGAAAGAAAGGTGCTACCATGGGTCGTTTCAATGCCCGATCCTGAGGGGGACAAAGGGTGGTGCCTGTGTTCTGAAGTTGCTGCAGGATATTGCTGTAAGATGTTTTCCAGGTAACCTGAGTTTGCCGCCATAGACATAGTCCGGGTATGCGCCATTACTCGATTCATCAGACGAGGGAAGACCCCAGGGCCAACGAGGAGTCTCAAATGAGGTGCTCTGAATTGATATATGATGTTGTATGCAACTCTCAGGAACGTCCTGGAAGCCTATGAAGAGACATGAAGGTATGTGCCATTTAAGCCGAGAGTGAAGGCAAAGTCTCCCTCATAGATATCATTCAAAATGCACTTTAGGGTTCCTTGAGTGAACCAAAGGATGTGGAAAAACGAATGAGGGTGTAGAGAGAAGTTTGTCCTTGGGACCAAGAAAAAGGTGTGAAATGAACGATAGAACCACCTCGGTGCTATATCCGCATGATATTTGATTGGTGGAGCTATGATAGGATGGCTTTCAGATGTTAAGTCCTTTTGTTGAATCCCCGTACTATCCCTGTATCGACGCTGTGGTTGCGGAGGGAGGGAAACATGTCTCTTCGATGGCTTCTTAGCAGACTCATCCATCGCGACATTAATCAGAGTGGAAGAGGAGACCGAGGTCGTGTTCTTAGCTTAAGATTGACTCCGTGTATGCCTTAGGTGTTCTGCGTGGAGTTTTAAGATATGTTACGTTGGTTTGAAGATAACCTGGGAAAATAAAAATCCCACAGCGAATTATGTTAACGATACTGTGCACTAAATCCAAGGTGTAAACTAAGGCCATCCGATCCATGCGTACGGAATGTGGCTATGTTATCCCCAACGCGTTGAGATCACTGTCAATGCTGGGTCACCGAATGACTAGCTGGTGGGAGTGTAAATGTAAAACTGCCGACAAACGGATAATAAAGGTGGGCCAGAAAGTCCATAACTCTGTAAAGACTGCGAACGTAAGAAATTCATAACCGGCCGTTCATTGTAAGATCAACAGATGCTGGAGCACTGGTGTATGTTGTTGATGGAGCTGGAAGAGGACATAGCTCCGAGGCCTGAAACACATCCTCAATGGAGGTCGGAAGTCAGAAACTTCGCATGCCTTTGTATAGGACAGAATCGATGATTCTAATAGAACGATCAATATCATCTGGCTGTGTGATAGGGCTACAGTCCATGTAACACATTAAGACTTACCTGACGAAGAGTGTTGCGGTCTTTCGCTCATTAAACACGTAGAACGCCCTGAATTACAAACCATGACTTCAAGACAGTCGTTGAGTAAAAGGGCTCTTCTCGTGGCAGAGTGTAGAGAAATTGTGGAGTGACATCTGTTGGGGCATGAGGATCAACTCGTAGTATCATGTCAAATGAGTGTTATGAGGTGGTATGAGTTAGACTAGTCCCTGCACATATCTGTCAAAAGTCGAGTACAACGTACTGCAAACTCGGGTTGTTATTGATTGAGCCCGTAATGTTGATGATTGGCCCTTCGTGATCCCTAGTATATGGCCTCAACTTAAATATTTTTAAATTACTTTTTGGTCTTAGGAAGCATTACTGTCTTCTTTTATTTCACAGTTTCTTAAACTGTTTGTTAATTTTATTTTTTCATATTTGTATACGAGTAAATACTAAATGCGCAGCTCTTTTTTACACTTCAATCACTGAAAAAAATACACTTTTGCATACTGTTCATGCTACAACAAAGTAGTTAAGGTTTGCACACGTTTACTGTAATACAGTTTCAGTCGGGTACCAAGATAACAGATCATTAGGATTGACGGGTACCCGGTAGTTTTCCAAAATTTTAACATCTTTAATACCACCTTTGAGTGAGACTGCCTTATAATGAAGTACATGATAGAGTACTACCTCAATAATGTAACTTGGAGCCAACAGCATACCACATTAGTATGAGACTGCCTTATAATGAGGTACATGATAGAGTACTAGCTCAATATAATACTGTACATAGAAACCAACAGTATACGACCTTAGAGTGAGACTGCCTTATAATGAAGTACATGATAGACTACTCACTCAACACTGTACATAGAAGCCAATAGTTTACCACCTTAGAGTGAGACTGCCTTAAAATGAGGTACATGATAGAGTACTCCCTCAATATAATACTGTACATAGAAACCAACAGTATACCACCTTAGAGTGAGACTGCCTTATAATGAAGTACATGACAGAGTACTCCCTCAACACTGTAAATAAGAGCCATAGTATACCACCTTAGAGTGAGACTGCACTATAATGAGGTATATGATAGAGTACTCCTCAGTATATTACTGTACATAGAAGGCAATATTATATGCATCATCTGACAATGGTGTCATACATATGAATTATTATAAACATCATCTGACAATGGTGTCATACATATGAATTTATTTTACGCATCATCTGACTATGGTGTCATACATATGAAGTATATACATCATCTGACTATGATGTCACATAAACTATACTGACAACTCAGATTGGATGGATTTTAATCTACAGTGGGAGAATTCAAGTTACTGCACTAGTAATCTATTTATCATAATCTGCAAAAATAAAATCTCACCTCGAACTCATCCCAGAATCCACTTTTCTTTTGGTTTTGCTCCAACTCTGTGTCTTTCTGCAGCTGTTTCACACGGCTATCAATACCACTGGCAGTAATCCGCGTCGCGTAAAATGGCTATGAAAATAAAAGTCATTAAAAATAAACTTTTGCTCACAATTCTGTCCAACAAATACTCCACAAAAAAGGAAACACTAAGCTTTTGTTGCGAGTCCATTACAAAAATTGCATACAAATCTGTGTATAGTACATTATAAAAGACATCAGCAACTTACCAAGGAAAGATGGTTCCAGTCTAGAACAATATTACTTCACTGAAAACAAGTTGGATAGCTCAGAGATCAGAGGTAATACATATTCAAGGAAGTGTGAGACCTTTCAGTCTTGACAGACATATACACACGCACTGAGAGAAATACAAAACATTTTAATCTCGATAGAGAAAGATTATTTCTTTTCGCTATGAATGCCTATTTGCACTGTATACAGGGACTGTTGTATTGACCTTGCAAGGAATTAAACTGTTGAGAGAGAGAGAGAGAGAGAGAGAGAGTAAAACCTTACATGTTTGACATGTAGAACAGTTCCTGATGTTTCTACCATAGGATTTTTTCTGTAATGTTCAACAAGGTCTACTAGACATTCAAATTGCTGACCGCCACCAACATCAAAAAATTTTCCATCCTGAAATCATAGCAAGTTAACAATGGTAACAAATGAAATGTTAGAAAATCATAATAAATGAACTCTTAACAGTAATTACTGTCTAACAGTTCCAGCAACAGTCTGTTCATGTTAAATTCATTCACACACACACACACACACACACACACACACACACACACACTCAAAGCAACAGTTGTATAAAAAAATGGACTTAAATATGAGTATAAAACAATAATATTAATGTCTACAAGGATGATTACAATATTAATAGTAAGACTACCTTGTCTATAGTTTACAGGCAAAAATATCATTAATTAGCAAATCTCACATTTCTGCGTATTTTAACATGAGCGACTCTGTCCTCACTTCTAACAGACAGGACAAAATCTCCAGGTTTGCTTTGGCTCTCTCTCACTAGGTAGCTTCCCAACTTTCCTTTCTCCATCAACTGTTTCTCTGCTTCCTTGCCAGATATATGACCATGGAACCACCTGTAATGGTAAATTTAAACTGTCGTTTCTGCAGTCTGATTATATGACACAACGAAAGGATTATTCCAGAAATAAAAATAGGTAATTACGGGGAGGACGGGTTAGAAGTCATCGCTAACAATGAATAGATTGGGTGTGTCAAATCTGTACTGAACTAAAATTAACAGATCAGGTGTGTCGGATCTGTAGTGTATTATAATGAATAGAATAGATGTGTAACAGAGCAGTGAATTAAAATGAGTAGGTTAGGTGTGTCAAATCTGTGGTGAACTAAAATTAATAGATTAGGTGTGTTGGACCGGTAGTGAATTAAAATGAATATAATAGATGTGTTGAATCTTATATCTAAAATAATTAATAATATCTTACTTACTTATTATTAAGAGTACAACACAACCTTTCCACCATAAAGTTGTATCACACCATCTTGCTGTTTACAACATTATTTATATAAACACAGTCTCGTTCAATCAGACCTCTCATAGACTTTGAATGAAGGTGCAGCAAAATCCTTTGTCAATCTGTTACCAAAAGTCTTTCCTGAGACACTCGCAATGCTTTTTGCAATCACCTGAACTAAAATTGCTTAAAGGTCTATTATTCAATATTAATTAGTAAATAGACACTCAATGCTGCATGCATCACAATTAACCAATCAAGCTGTCAATTTGTACATGAAAACTATCTTCTTAAACAACAAGTGATAACATGATTCAACAACACTGCATTTAAGGGGAGACTGGATGTCTGAAGGGCACCATATTCATTTATGCCCAAATCAACATCATAAGAAGTCTTTAGTGTAAAGCCCATGACATTATTCTGGTGTAGCAATAACAAGATTTTCAAAATGTTTGTAATGGTGGCCATATTGGATGTCCATTAGGTACCATTTTCATTTAAAATAAACTGAACGTTAGGTAGAATGTACTAGAACTCCTCATAATCATTTATGTGGAGTAGCAATAAGTAATTTTTTGCTAATGGGTACCTGAATTAATGCCCAAGTCCTTCTAGTCTATAACCAGTAGAGTTAAAATTAGTATCAACATAGTAGGCGTTAATGTAGACAATTTGGTACCACAAAATTCTATCCCACAAAATCTTTATTTACTCCAAAGGCACACAATTTTGTCCCACAAATATTTTTGACTTTACAATATTTCTCATCATTGTCAAATGTAATTATTGTTTAACAAAAACACCAAGCAACAAATCTTTAACTTAAATATGGACAACTATTTTCAACTCCCGATGAAATCAGAGTCATCCTGAGACATCACATTCTCCAGGTCCCCTCCTTGTGTAAAGACTCCAGCTAAAATGGTCCATCACATGGCTCATAATTAACACTAATCTGCTAATCTGCTATTCTGAGGTTAGTGATTTTGCCAATTGATCACTAATACCAAGCACTTACTAATCCTTTGGAGTAGTCAAAATTACTGCTGGTCACTATCATAATAGCTAGGAAGTCATCATGAATCAGCATTCCCCTGTAAAGGTTAACTGACTCTCTCATTGTTTTAATTGAGGACTTGCCAACTTCCAACACTTGATTTTGGATACAGCACAAAAAGATAGGTGTTAAATCACTTGTTCACTCGTCAAGCAAATTAGTGTGATTACTGCAAAAAAAGTCTTCACACACATGGAACTAGCCAGGTGTAGTAGCCCCAAGCACTGATTTCATTACTGACGATAACAAAATGTATAGGGTCTCAGACTATTACTAACCAATCAGAAAAGGTTAAGTCACTAGCTCAATGAATATTCCAGAATAATATCCAACAATGTTTTTAATAATTATGTTGTTTTTGATAAACATACAATGCATTTAGTGGAGACAACTGTAAACATGTAGATGTATTTGCAAGGTGTGATGCCACCACCAAAACATCAGGAATTAGACGACAAGCGAGCATGATCACAAATATGATCAAGAGAAGAGAAAGTGCACCGAAAGTGCCAGAAATTCTGGGAAAATGAACATAAATGGCTGAAGTATGGTCCAGAAGAAGCTGTGAGGTTGTATCCTTTCTGTACTGGGTATGCAGAGAAATGCGAAAGTGTGTGGGGTATTTCATTTGGGAGTCTTGCTGGTAAAATACAGTTGTTATTGTTCTGAGTTGATGAAAACAAATAATAAATGTTGAATTAGAAACCCAGCTGGCTTCTGTTTGACTTCAACAGCATCATTAACATTTAAACAGATCAGTGTAAAAATGTTATTTTGGCGATCCTGATGGTTAGTGGAAACAAAATCCCAATTTTAAGCACTGCCATCACTTTCAATATATATATATATATATATATATATATATATATATATATATATATATGCTGCCTCTGCTACACATTTGTCCCCCATCTTTCCATAAAAAATGCTGAATGTGGAAATTTTAAATAGACACCTCTGGGCAAATTATCTATACCAAGTACGGTGAAACTACATATTTGTAATGCTTGAGAGTTATGTTCCAGAAATGAAACCATTTATGGATTGAAAGGCAGACAGACCCTTTGCTATGTCCCCCTTGTATTACACATCGAGGGGATAAAAGCCCAAAAAGATTTTTGTTATCAAGAGCTCATTCACCAATAAAATGTAAACAAGAAGAGAAAAATATTTCATATATAGGAAGTTTGTATATAAAAAGTATATAGAGATGTGAAAGGCATGACAAGTTTTCATAAATGAACTGACAAAATGTCAAAAAACTCAAAAACTGTGAACATCTACATCATTAGACCAGTAAGTTTATCAAATTTCATACAGATCTCTTCAATGATTTTGAAGTTTACCCTTGGAAACAAAAGTGTGGATAATGGATGGATGGACAGAAAATAGGCAAAAGTATCAAAACATTAAAATAAAAAAAACCCTGAGTATCAAAATGCACATCTGGACCACTACTCATTAAAGTGCCACAAGTTTCAAATAGATAGACTGACCAGCCTGGAGTTTTGCGGTGGAAATATATGTGTGGAAAACAGATGGCTGAATGGAGAGACAAAATAGCATAAAACATGAAATAATGAAACTGAAGAACTGTGCGTGGCAAAAGGCAACAGGTGGTCAACATGTTTACCAAGTTTCATATAGATATGTTTTATAGTTCAAGATATGCTCCAATATGAAAATGTGGATAATAGATCAATGGATGGAGGGGAAAATGGACAAACACATGCAAAAAATAATGAAACTGAAGAACTGTGAAGTAAAAGACACAGCTGAACCATCAATCCAATATGTCTACCAAATTTCAGAGATGCCTTGAACAGTTTTAGTTGTGGAGTATTTGACCTCCAAACAAATGAGTGAATAATGGATTGACAGAAATATGAACAAACACATACCTATAATCAATACTAAAACTAAAGATTTGTGAATAGCAAACAATAAATAAGTGCACATGTTTAGAGTATACCCCTACAAATAAAAGTGTTTACAGTCAGACAGAGGTACAGACAGGCAGATGTACATAGCAATATGTAAACACCTCTCACCAACTCTCCAGTACTCATTACCAGGGAAGTGAAAAGAAGAATCATACCTGAGCTTCAGATATATTAAGAAATGTTCAAGCGTTGTTGAATTCAAATGAAAATCAGAGACAAGTTTTCCATGTGTTAAGATTCTGAGAGTTAGTGGTAGATTTATACTCATTTATTAAAACATGCATGTGGAATACCTCAGGTGGGTTTTATATTGTCACTACTGTGAAGATGTAACATGGCAAGTTGTGTGACAAATGATGTAAGAGCATGTGTGTGTAATTTGGATTTGTTTAGCTTTAACAATATTTCAGTCATATCGCTGTCAATTTGTACATGAAAACTATCTTCTTAAACGACAATGTTTGAAGTGTGATAGTTTATAGCCATGTCTAGCACTGGGGCATCATGCCGCAGAGATTTAGCATCATGTCCCACCCGGTCAAATTATCCTGACACTATAACGACCAGTCCTAACACTAACCTCATCATGCTGACTTCCAAGTGAGGCAGCTTCTAGTACCAGTTTTATAAGTCTATGGTATGACTCTCCTGGGCTTCGAACCCGCGACCTCCCGCATTCGAGGCAGACGATCTAACCACTTAGGCCAACGGAGTGGTACATGATGTAATAATAATTTGATGTATTCTGTTTGAGCACCAGACAACTGCATCAGTTGTATCAAAATAGAGTCTTTTTATATAAATTCCCTGGCACTAATAATCGTAATGTCAATATTGTAAAAATCTTCTGAAGATCAGTGTGTCAAAAGGTAGCTACTTTTCATACTTTATGAATTTGGTTGAAACATCTGGGCTGAGTTACAATTGAGGTTCGTTTTATGACCCAAATTATTTTGATATCATAAAAATCAATGATTACCTATATACAATACTACCTCAATAAATCCTAGTACCTATTAAAACTAATGTAGGTAATAGGATTACATGAAAACAGTGTAAATCCCAATGTAGTGACTCATTATGAGACGGCGTATCTGGGTCTCTGCCAATGACTGATCACTATCATCTGCAATAATGTTAACCACTACATACCTGTCTGGAATAAGTTAAAAGTCAGAAAATTGTCATGGTAGTACCTTTCTGTTGTAGGATCTTCAGAATTCATTGGATACTTCAACTCAATAACATCACCATTTTTCTCTTTTAATGTTCCTTGTTTTTCCATATAATATTGAACAAGTTCAGGCAATGTGGCAAATTTTTCACCTCCATAGAGATCATAGAAATCCCCTTGATTTTGAATCTTGATATTTGTGACGTCTCCATTACGTCTGAAATAAGAAAAAAAATAATACATGTAACTTTTTGCATATTACATAAAGAAAGACTGCTCTCCATAAAACAGAATGCTTCATCTGATACATGTAAATTAATAACTGCAGGAATTATATATACTGATACGTGCATTTTTAGGCACTGAATTTATTCTTCGATAATTTATTTGGCACCAATATTTCAAGTTTTCACAACTTGTATAAAATAATTTTGAATAACCAGATAGCACCAACAAATGACCTTAAAAGTGTGGGTGGGTGGGTGCGTGGGTGTGTATGTGATTTGGATTTTAACGTAGCTTTAACAATTTCTCTGTCATATCGCTACGATGTCCGCAGTGTGGTAGTTCATAGTGATGTCTAGCATTGGGGTATCTTGCTGCAGACATTTAGTATCATGTCCCACCCAGTCACATTATCCTGACACAAGGCCAACCAGTCCTAACACTAACCTCTTAATGCTGAGCACCTAGCGAGGCAGCTGTTAGTACCATTTGTATAAGTCTTTGCTATGACTCGGCCGGGGTTCGATCCTGGGACCTCCCACATTTGAGGTGGATGATTTATCCACTAGGCCACCGGAGCAGTAAAAAGATTTGTAATAATATTTACTAAGACTTAATACTATGTTTCTTTGACAATAAGGCTTACACTTTTAAGAAATTTATTCTGCTGCCTCTCT
This sequence comes from Megalonaias nervosa, assembly GCA_016617855.1. NCBI lineage: Eukaryota > Metazoa > Mollusca > Bivalvia > Unionida > Unionidae > Megalonaias > Megalonaias nervosa. The sequence goes on along the minus strand of JAECUM010004731.1, from coordinate 28,346 downwards.
CCATCATACCTTCCACCCCCAATCAACACACAGGAAAATGTGGTACCTTAAATGGGAAGATTACTGATATATTTACCCAACTCAACTGCAACGCCTTTATCACTTTCGGGGATAAATTTGGAGGTAATTGTAATGATACTTCCCAAATTAGCAAGTTTCTCGTGGACAAATATTGGGCTAGATATGTTAAGAACAGATCCTGAAAATGTAAGACTGGTGCAGTGAACAATATTTCATATTTCAACAATTAATGCAGTTTTAATTTTTCATAATTTTCCTGTACATTTGTAAAGAAATTAAACTGAAATCCTTTTCTTTCCAGATCATTAATCTATTGCTGCATTGCTGTTATTGATGACATATCAATGAACTATTGTGAAATAAAGAATTTTATCATGATGTAACAATAATCATGACCTTGAGGGCAGTTACAATGTCCTAATTTACTTCTGATGTCTTTTTCTATCACGCAATGGAAAAGCCTAGGACATTCGAATTGTTACAAAAGTACAATTCACAGATCAGGCGGCAATGATTCCAATTCTTACTTACTAGCCTGGCATGGATGATAAAGGGAAAACCGTTTTAAAATTCAAACGTTTGTTCTTTGTTTCCATGTAATAACTGAGCAACTTGCAATAAATCAGCCAAGCCCAAAATCTATTTTTATTTGTCTGGGTTTGTTGGGTTACAGAACTGTCATCTCCTGTAGATATGTTGTCAGAAAATACTTTGGCGAAGTAGGATATCAGTTGTTTACTTTGAAATCTCCAGTAGATCTGGTCTAAGTGCATAATTGTGAAATGTCATAGCTAAGCACAAAAACATAACCCACACTAATATTTCAAAAAGTCTGATCATCTATAGCGTCACTTGGAGTGAGGTTAGAATTACTCAGATTTTGGCATAATCTTACTGCTACTATGCTACAATGGAAATGTTGTTGCATAAATGTGAAGTGTCAACGATACTTAAAGATTCTAATTGTAAGTTAAAATTGTGAAATTTTGACTCCGAGTTCAATTTTCTTCTCTCACAGTTTTGTTCTTTTAAGGACTGGAGATCATAAAGATCGAGCGTAAGACTCAGTTTAGTCTGTACTGGGCAAGCGACATGTTTATGCATGAGGAGGTCGTACCCTACTTTTGAGCTCTGTAGCATCAAGGTCATTTAAGATTCACCAAAGTGTTTGGCATTACCTAAAAGGAGACAGATATAGCTCTACAATGATACCAAATAATCTACCCACATTACAAAATACAGAGGGAAGAAATTATTTTTTGAGACCCGATTTTTTTTTCACAAAAAATTCGCTTGTTGTCGGAATTGGATTTTGTGTCCGGACTTTAGAGATTTCTGGCCTCAGATCTAAGACAGACTGGTCTGAACTGCACAAAGACAGGGAGACCTTTGCAAAAAGTAGGATAAGTTGGGGATTTGGAGAAAAAAGTGGCCAGGACACAAAAATGATGGATCCAATTAGCAAATGAAAAAGAACTTTTCTGCACATGAACGAGCGAAATAGCCAATGATAAATGATGTTTCTAACACACCTAGACATTAGGCTAAACGAAATGTCTTGGAAGCAGATTTATTTGAATGTATTCAAAAGTAGCCCTCAAAATGTGTTTCCTACTCGTATTTCAGGCGAAAATGACAAGAATCTCCTGGGGTTAATGAGTTAACCCAGCATGTTTATTATGTATCTATATAACCTTTGTCTTGATTGGACGTATACACAAAAATTCATGACATGCTTGAATATACTTCTAATGTACTAAAATTATACTTCTATTGAGTGTTAGGGCTCATTTATAATGCATTTGGAATTTTTTACATACTAAATATATAGATACTATGTTTGATAGAATTTTAACACCTACGTTGCAATATTTAATACATCTGAAACTAACATGTTATCAGAAGTTCTGTCTAATCAGGACTGGTTTCACATATGGTTCCTGAAGCAACAATTCATCTTGTTTAAAATTCCTAACACATTATAAATATTTCTGTAACATGTTTGAATCTTGTTTTAATATATTGGTTGCAAAATGTATTGTGTTAGAGATGGATATTTTATCCACTGGAAGCTAGAATTTTATTAGAAGATAACCAGAGTAATACATAGCACTTGACCATGAAGATATCTCTCGATCAAAATTTGAATAACGTCTTTCTCTGAGATGCACACTAGTACTGTTATTACAAACATGCCATTATTTCGTATATCTTTTTATCATATTCTTTGAACAATCAAAAGTACATGTAAATGAAAGACACAGAACAATTTAACTAAATTTGAAGTATGAAGTGTCAATATGTACGCATGGTCTCCATCAAAACATTCCTATAATGACAACATCTGGCTCACCTTTACTTATTAAATACATTGATACCTATGGAGCCTTACCTTCATCATTATAAGATTTTCCCAGCAAGAAAGGACACTAGAGGTGTAACCATCAATACAACAGAATTGGTCCTAAAGACCGGAAATGATGTGATAATACGTTCTATTCATTAGGAGGGCAAACCTCGACGTGTCAAATTTCCCTTGTATAAATTTAATTAATCGTGCACAATTTGTAAATTCCGTATAGAATGTACATGTACTATCAATCTGTTGATGAAAATTTGTGGTAAACATCACTCAGGTACAGATGACATTTTCCTGTCATGTTCTACAGGTTGATACGAAAGCCCTTTGACACAAATGTACAAGTTCTGATGTTTTCTTTCCTTTTCATGTTTAAAAATGTAGCTGACACTATACTGACAATGTTTAATAGAAAACAAATAATGACCACTTTTGTTTGTCAATAGTGTACATTCCAACCGCATTCCATGTGTATAAAATATCTGATTGGGCAAAAAAAGAGTCCTTCTGGTCGGACGACCATCCATGCTTTTCATTCCTGACCCAAGCACTTTTTCCCCTGTGTTAAAACAAAAATAATAAAATAAAAAAAATAATCATATTAAATATATATGTTTAAAACAATTATTACACTATTCTGCCTACCCTAATTTTAAAACCAGTGCAATAGGAAACATGCATTTATGGGGGGGGGGGGCTTGGAAATCCCATCCGTTGCAAATCTGAAACAATTTTAGTGACTTCTACATTAAAAGTAACTTCCAATGCAGTAGAAATTAGATTTGATGCATATCAAAATTGTTTAATCAGACTAGTTCTGCTTTCACATTTGCAAATTGTTTTAGATCTCAGTTCATTAAGTTTTGACATGAAAAGTCTTTGATAAATATTAACCACGTATGATAATGAAGATGTATACTGCAACAGGTGTGAAACTGCCTTAATGGCTCTGAAGATTGCCAGTGAACTTGTTCCCTGCTTCATAAAGTCTGGTAGTGAACAATTCCATTCCAAGTGTACAAACGAATCTCAAGCAGTTGACTTCTTTTACCAAAATACACCAAAAAGAAACAAAAACAACCTATATACAGATTGAAATTATGACCAACAGAATGTTGTACAGTAATTGCAAAACTAAAGGCATCAAATAACACGTTTGATGTTTGCAGTGTGACAGTTTATAGTGATGTCTAGCACTGGGGCATCATGCCGCAGACATGTAGCATGATGTCCCACCCAGTCACATTATCCTGACACCAGGCCGACCAGTCCTAACACTGACCTATTAATGCTGAGCGCCAAGTGAGGCAGCTTCTAGTACAATTTTTATGTCTTTGGTCTGACTCGGCCGGTGTTTGAACCTGTAACCTCCCCCATCCGAGGAGGACCGTCTAACCACTAGGCCACCAGAGCAGTCTTATAGGGTAAGATAATGGGGGTCATGTCATGTTGGAAAAAATGCTCCTGAGCTTCTGACATACATCCAACAACAGGTTTAGAATTTTCCAGACATCTGATATTTTATATAGGAATCAATATCATTAACAAAAGAGCACTAAGTTGGCCAAGCAATATTATATGGATTGTTTACCTTGAAAAACAAGAGCTGAACTTGTGCAAATATGAGAATGCTACAACTAATGCTGGGAATGGACTATAAGTTAAATCTTTCCTTTTTAACTGAATGTAAGTTGTTTGTTCCCCTACATCGCTGAAATTTAAAACTTGATTGGTTCATCACAATTAATCAACCATCCATTTTAATTATTTTGAATCTTTCTTTCTCTATTTTGTCCCTGGACAAAATGTTTTTTGATAATGGTCAAGTTCCATGTAGTCTTTAAAGCTGAATGTTTCGTATACAGATACACTTGTCTGCCATGTTGTTGGTTTGCACCATATCAAAGAAGAGAAGCTACAATAACTGCATACTGCTATTCACATATCTTACTTTTCATGGAAGATATCAGCCCATCATGTACAACAGTTAACAAACAAATGAAACACCTGTATTCGTTTATACTAAATTATGCAAAATTATAATAAAAAACCTGTCCATTAGACATTTTCCAATCAATATTTATTCTGATTAAATGTTCCACCTCTAGCATTAATATACTTCTTTTTATAAATTTGTAAATAGTGCATCTGTACATTCATATATTTTCCAAGAGGACCAATTCTGTGATCTGATAGTTGTTACAAATAATCAAGGAACAATGGTCCATTTGCAAATGAATGGACCTTTCTGAAATTTGTTTTAAGCCCAGTTCATTTACATATTAATTTTTCTAATGCATCAAAAGTTCTTAAATTTACAGTTTTGAAACTTTAAGTAAAAGTGATGTTTCATGTTTTTCAGTTTTTATTTCTAAAGTTAAACATTTGGCAATTTAAAACATTAAAACTTGGAAGAAACCTGGTTTAAAAATTTCAATAATGAAACTTTATAAAAATGGATCATATTTTTTAATAATATACATATTTCACTAACATTGATTACTGCCTTTAAAACCAGTGTCTGTTCTGTGTTACATGACAAAACGTCTCTGATCTCATAGCTGCATGAAGCAACAATATTACAGGTCGTCAATATTTAAGAAAATATGTACCCAGAGAAAATAGGAGTAAATCCCACTTGGCATCTGGTTTAAAGCCCTCCACACTGGTTACAAGTAATGGGATATGGAGCTGTGAAATGTGTGTGTGTGTGTGTACGAGATTTGGATTCTTGATATAACTTTAGCAGTTTTTCAGTCATATCGCTAAAATGTCTGCAGTGTGCCAGTTATATAGTGATGTCTATCATTGGGGCATGATGCCACAGACATGAAGCATAATGTCCCACCCAGTCACATTATCCAGACACCAGGCCCACCAGTCCTAACACTAACCTCTTAATGCTGAGTGCCTAGCGAGGTAACTGTAAGTACCATTTTTATCAGTCTTTGGAATGACTCGGCCGGGGTTCAAAACAGCGACCTCTCGCATTCGAGGTGGGCGCTCTAACCACCAGGCCACTGGAAAGGTCCAACAGCTGTGAAATAAGCTTGTCTCACATGCAACAGTGTGACAACTCCTCCTTGTCTTCAGTTTAAAGAGCTCCTACTAAACAGGTTTAAATCAGTTATAAAAAACAAATTAGTTGGTGAAAATTGATGAAAACAAAAAAAAAAACAAACAAAAAAACCCCCAAAAACAAAAAAAACCCAAAAAACAAACAAACAACAACAAAGGTAAGATAAATCTTCAATGTGAGAAAAATATGACCAAAAGTTTCTTAGTTGCTGTGACAACCAATTACTATACCATTCTTTACTACTTTAGTCCACTTTGTTGAAATCATCCCAACATTTTATTTGTGGGTATGCCTTCGACCTAAATGGTACAGCACATTATGTAACACTGTACCTGGCATCAGTTAAACATCCCTCACATTGGTTACCTGTAATGAGATAGGGAGCTGTGAAATAAGGTTGTCACACATTATGCAACAGTGTAACAACAACTACTTGGCTTCAGCTTAAAGCCCTCCACATCGGTTACAAGTAATGAGACATGAAGCTGTGAAATAAGGTTGTCTCACATTATGCAACAGTATAACAACTCCTACTTAGCCTCAGTTTAAAGCCCTCCTACTTGTAACAGAGATAAGAAGCTGCCAGTAAGGTTGTTTCACATTATGTAACACTGAAACAACTGGTACTAAGCCTCATTTTGCAGCCCTCCTAAACGTAAGTAAGATAAGAAGTTGCCAAGTAAGGTTGTCCCACATTATGTAACATTTCAGAACTATTTGCACTTGGCTTCAGTTTACAGCCCTCCTACTGGCAACAGAGAAAAGAAGTTGCCAAGTAAGGTTGTCCCACATTAAGTAACATTGTGCAACTATTTGCACTTGGCTTCAGTTTACAGCCCTCCTAGTGATTATAATGACACAAGAAGCTGTTAGGTACAGCTGATTGACATGTAAGAAATGCTCTTATCCAAGAATTCAAGAGCCAACAAAATTATCATATTGCATAAAAAGATGAAAATTTATGCTCAAAAATATAAATGAATCCAGTGTTTCAAAAAAGTTAGACAAAATATGGTACCCTTGACATAAATATGTCTGCCATCCATTGGGGGGGGTAGGTCATGTGGGTCACAGTGACCATGACTTTGACCTTTCAAATCTTTCAATCGACATATGAACAGGCTTCTTTTCACCGTCAGAGGCAACCAATGTAAAATTTGGTGAAAGTAGTTAAATCATAACAGACCAGTGTTCTGTATATGGATAAAACTGAAATTGTACTGTTTCAACTCATCAGATCAGAGCCTGGGTCAGTTGCCATGGTGTGTCCTTGGACAAGGTACATTACTTCAATTTCCTACACACTAACGACCTCCTTGTGCTGCTGTGCCAGAAAACACCAATACCAAAACATACTATATACATGAATTCATACAAATGCTCCGTGACAGTATCCTAAATGCAAATACTGCAACAGACAGATATACCAAATAGGTGACATTTGTAGACAGGATTAAGGGGGGGGGCATAGTTTTAAAAGCTGTGTCTATTATTGTGGGAGTTCTTAGTTATCGCTGTGGTTTTACCGGACAGAAAGTGTAAAATCTCCTTTCACACTATGACTTGGTCTGGCAAGAAAACACCCGTCAACTCCTCGCTCCTTCAGTAACCGCTCTGCATCCTGGCCACTTATATTACCATGGAACCATCTGAAAAACATTTGAACATCAATTATTCGAATATTCAACATCACTCAAGACTGGCTCATCAGTACCCTTGTAAATCATTCTCTTGCCTGGTATGCCAAGAGCTGAAAATAATCTGTAAAAGTTCCCTCAAAAGTTACTGATCTTAAATTAACGGTCAAACTTCAAAATCTCTAAAACACATCGTTCAAAAGTTACTAACATGAAATTAGATTGGGGGGGGGATGAAACTTGGTTATTTTAATCCATGAAAAATAGAAAGTGTGATTTAAATTCATACCTATTTACCTGTACCTGCTACATGTATATGTCTCACATAATTTTCACTGTAGGTTTTAGAAAAATAGGCTTTTAAAAGGGACTAGGAAGTCCTGAACAGGATAAGATCTTCATCCCACAAATCAGAGATTGCAAAGAACATATATATACTCACTTGTAAGTCCAACCGCAAACTGCACAGACCCAATCTGCTATCACAGTATGTACTGGCAGATCTGGGTGTATGCACTTTGGACCAGGTAAACAGTAGAACAAAACAAAACAAACCTTGATCTGATATTAATCACATTGAGTGAAACTTTATACTGACATAACCATTCAGTAGAAGTAGTGATAACAGGATTTTCAAGATGGCCTCTGTGGTGATCATATTGGATGTCTGAGTGGCACTGTTTTCTTTAGTACTAAATAGACATCATAAGAAGACTTTCAGTAAAGTCGCCTTATTGTTATTGTATGACCATCCATTAAGAAGGAGTAGCAATAACACCATTTTCAAGATGGCTGCTGTAGTGGCCATACTGGATGTGTAAGTGACACCATTATCATTTAGGACCAACTAGACACCATAAGAAGTCTTCTGGGGAAAACCCCATTTAGCAATATTAGGATTTTCAAGATGGCTGTTGTGGCAGCCACATTGGACATCAGATCAGCACTATTTTCATTTACCATCAACCAGACATTGTAATAAGTCTTTAAGTATTGATATGATCATCCAGACAGAAGGAGTAGCAATAAAAAGATTTTCCAGATGGCAACTGTTTCTGCACTTACTGGACACAAGATTAGCACCATTTTCACTCAGGACCAAGTAGACACTGCATGTCGTCTCTTAGTGAAAACCTAATGTTGATATGATCATCCATTCACGAAAAGTAGCAATAACAAAATGTTAGCCATATTGAAAGCCTGTGCAGTACCATTTTCATTTCAGACAAAACAAACCAAAGGATGAATATGCATGACAATCCTCCATTTAGCTTACGAGGAATAGTGATAACCAACTTGAGTCAATTAGCTGACAAGAGACCGTCCAATAATCTCTCCTAGTCTTTGACCAGTAGAGCTAAAACAATGGCATGGCTTTCCAGAGAAACGCAGCTTTTAAGCATGGAATTTAACTGTCACTTTAGGTTGCAGAGTTATCTCCCTTTACATACAGACATGACTTCATTATAATTTTATATTCTTCAGCAGGAACATGCAAAAATGTTTAGAAAGTATCATTGCATTTCACATCTAATCCATATGATGATTGAGAAATTTAAATTTGACTCAGTATATATATATATATATATATATATATATATATATATATATATATATATATGCGGTTATCTCCCTTTACATACTGATAAAACTTCATTATAATTTTATATTCTGCAGCATTAACACTGTGAAAAAGACTATCATGGCATTTCACGTGAAATCCGTATGATGATTCAGAAGTTTAAATCTGACTCAATAAACATTATATTTATGGAAGTACATGTAATTGGCTGACTGTACACAAAACAAAAAATGCCTCTAATTGCAAGCAATGAGAAAATAATTTGTCTTATTTGGAAACATCCAGTACACTCATTATTAAATGTTAATTCAAATTGTTTATGCAGATATCATAATTATGTAATTTTGTAAATAATAAATATTTCTGATTTGCTTGATTAAATACTCGTAATCGTTGTATTTACTAACGTTTTTTTCCAAACGGCACTTGTGATCACCATTTTATGGATTCTAGCAAATTATGAATCTAACTACAAATATGCCAAACTAATATTTAAACAATTAACTGCAGGTTTTGTATTTAATATTACTCAAGTACCATTGGCTGTATGTATGGATGGATGGATGGAGTATGTACAAAAAGGGGGGTGGGATGGGAAGGGTCAGAGGAACTTCCGATTAACACTACAGATAAGGTTCACCCATCTGAATATATGCATCAGTCAGGGTATATGTATCCGATACATGATCGGCACAGTATTGCCTCATCGTTCCTATTTGTCTATAAAGGCTTGCCACTTACCAACAGTGGGTTTGATGTTCTTAAGTTGGTTCGTGGAGCTTCAATTCCACATATATTGCCAAGTGTTATAAACATGCTTATTTATATAATATTTAAATCAGTATATGGACTCTTTCATTCACAAACAGGCAATTGCAGGGTAGCTCTGGCTGCTTTATGTACCCTTTCACAACCTTTAGTACCAACGTGACTAGGCAGCCAACAGTACAGAATAATTTTTCCCAGATTTTATGAGGAAACTGTGTTTCTGTTAAATCTGAGAGTTAAGGTACTGCAAGGTTTTCAATGTGGAAAGGTATCGGAAAAGATCATGAAATTTGATTTTTAGATGTTTCAATATAGCTCAAAGCTTCAGATATGACCGTAATTATTGCAATAAAAATTGAGGCTACACTGAGTAAGTGGCTCTAGATGGTTCCATCTGGTGTTGTAATGGCAGCTCCATTATGTAAGAAATCTTTCCTTATAAAGTTTTAATTTGGTAAACTGAAGCCTGTAATAAAAGGGACAAGCACGTAATGTCAACATCAGTTACTCTTCTAGTCTATAAAGTAATCGAGCTACATTTCTTTTGTCTTCTTTCTGTGATTACCATGGAATATTTTACAGACTAAGATAGAATTTTAGTTTCATGCTATTGTGCAAATTGAATACAGCATCAAGAGTGGTAAGGAGCTGAAGGTTATCACCAAACTCGTCCAAGATTTATATGATATATATGTACGGACATAATTCCAAGTCTGACCAAAATTGGATCAGAAACATAACCTCTATAATGGCAACGAGGTTGGCCAAACACAGGTGCCAGGTGACCCCATTAATATGCATGGATCTGCTCATTATTGAACACATCTGAGATTTTCATGATACAAACCCATATTCTAATTTTGATTGAAATTGGATCAGAAATATGAACTCCAGAGTTGTGACAAGTAATTGCTGATGGATGAACAACACATGACTGACATTATAGGGCCATGCTAATAAGCTCCATTAGCCTTTTTGTCCTGGTGGGATACAAGCATAAACATGGAAAACTAAAAATAAACATGAGGAATATAAACCCATCCAAATAAATGTAATCATGAAGAATAAGATAATACATGAAAGGTAAAGATGTTAAAATTCTGTGAACCCACGTCAAATAAAAGATATTGGGAAACAATCCTCAGATGGAAGTCAACACACTTGATAAACATCTACATTAATACGATCAAAACTCGCTATATTCTCCCACTGCTGCAATCTAATATACATTTTATTTCCTGCTTCATTCAGTTACTCACTAAAGAAGGTAAAGTCACCAATCTCTTCCTCATCACTTAGGAACATTCCTCAGCTTTACAAAGTAATGTGTAATTATTATGTGGTAAAAATTAAGTGTCAGATACATGATTGTTTTAAAATTCTGTGGGTTTTTTTAACCAATTTTTGTTTAAATTCAGAAGACATTTCAAAGCAGAAATAGCCTTTTATCCACATTCACTGGATAAAAATATCTAACTGTTATCTTAAATTTTTTTTATTTTATTTGTGGGAACACATAATTGTGTGGTATAAAAAGACAGTATTCAGCAAGTAGGCAATTTGCACTGAACTGAAGTATGACATGTTATGCATAATTACCAAATACTTTCTAAACAAATATTATAGAAATAAAACTCATAGCAGTTGATCTCAAACTGATAGGTACCAGAATTTAACACAGACCTCCAGAAGAGGTGACAAATTGTGCTTAAAGAAAAATAATGATCAGTACTTATAATGGCACAAGAGACCCATGTGGGTTGAGCAAGCTTACCAGTGTGACATCTGCAAAACAGCCAAATGCAAGAGCAGTTGGCCAAGAAATCTGGATCAGTAGGAAGCTTTCTGTAAAATTTCTTTGAATACTATTAACTTCACTATGTCATAACAACAATTGTTTCAAAATTTCTACAGTGTTTTTGCATCTTCATCCATGTCTAATGGCATGTCAGCATCATTTGTCCAATATTGAAAGGCCCCTCTTCCAGGACACTTTGTGTGAAATTTGTCAAATTCTATCCAGAGGTTTTCTGAGATACAAAAGTTGTGTAAATATTTAGTGATCACAGAACTGCATCATTTGCATAAATCTAAATATCATTCAGGCCAGGGTACTTCCCTGTCAACATTGATCCAAGTGTACTGGTAATGTCTTAGCGGAAGTTAAATGTTTTTCTATTTTTATTAACAGTAGGTGCATTCTGTTCAGCAGTTTTGTAAAAGAACTTGTTGATAGGTTTTCTATTTCCAGTAAAACCAGCCATATTTGATTGAAGGTGGCATCTGCTGTATAATTTAATGCATCTTCAGGCAAGGCTACTTTTTGTCATGTTTGGTCAAATTTTATTCAGCAATTTTGGATAAATTAATAATAGTTTTTCTACTTTTTATACTGGTGTCTACATTTGACGACAGATCAGCTATGACCTTCATGTCTGGATGCTTTGTGTCAGATATGTTCATCATTTTGGATAAAGAAGTCATTTAAATGTATTATATGTAACCTTAAAAGTCATGTCTGAAAGTGGACTGGCACAAGTTTATCATTTTTGTTAACACAGAAGCATATATCATAGAGAGTTCCAAGTAGCCTGTTCCTGAGCACTTTCAAATCTGCAGATACTAATTTGTCAATATTATAAAGCTTCCATATATTTATTACAAGTAATGAATTAGTACCTTGTGCCCGTTCAAGCCAATACATCCCACCTGTGCACAAGTCCATATCATAATGAAAACAGCCCTTAATTTAGAGTCTTTGGCATTTGCCCATGAAGATAAATACAGACTGCTTCATTGAATATTAAACATTTATCTCTCAAGGCAAAACCCAAGCCATCCAAACCGTTTATAATAACTGCTGCATTTTTCACATCTTCACTCCAGTGTAACCGACCTCCGAGACATTTAGTGTTAGTGTTAGGACTGGTGGGCATGGCGTCAGAATAATGTGACTCCAGGGCAGGATGTCATGCTACATGCCTGCGGCATGATGTCCCAGTACTAGACATCGCTATAAACTGCAACACTGCAGACCTCATAGTGATATGACTGAAAAATTGTTAAAGCTACGTTAAAAATCCAAATAACACACAACTCAGTCAAAATACTTACATGTTAATGTATGACACAACTCAGTCAAAATACTTACATGTTAATGTATGACACGACTCAGTCAAAATACTTGCATGTTAATGCATGATGTATAACACTGACATTTAATGCACATCTCAGTAACATACAGCAGGTTATCTACTTTTTTCAGATCAATTAGCAAAAATGATATGTTTTTATTACGTTACAAATACTAGCAGAGAATAGGAAGGGCTATTTTTTGTTTAGATTATGTGCAAAATCATGGTTTAAGATACTAAAGTAGTGGAATGAAGTAATGTCTTGCTGCTCTTTGATGCTTCGATGCTGTGCTTATATTCATTTTATGTAATTTCAATTTTATTGATGACGAGGTTTAAAAGTCTTAGTGCAGGTTAGTGCATTTATAAAATTATTTCTATACAATTCTTGTTTGATTTTTAACTTTCTCTGCATTTCAATGTTTAGTTTTCACAGCTACTAATCCACATTTTCAACACAGGATTTTCATCTTTACAGAAGTAGTACAGTAATTTTATCCACCGAAATCCTAGTAACTCAAAAACATCTACAAGCTTCACATTTTATGCAACTGTACAAAATCTAAATCACATTATATAAACTAATGGCCCTGTATATAAAGGGCACCTGAACACAGTTTTGTCATGTCTGCAGACCGTCTTGTGTGTGTGCGTGTGTATGTGTGTATCTATCTATCTATATGATTTTAAAAAATGTCACATTTTCATCAAACCTGTTCAAGTTTTCACGATTTTGTTAGTACAAATTGGACCAATAAATACGAAAACTAGAGTTTTTAGTATCACACAAGTCATGCTCACTACAATTTGCTCTGTAGCCTTAAAATTTGAAACAAGTATAGGGAAACATTAGGAGAAAGGAGATGTTCAGAGGCCATGACTCTTACAAATGACGACGTGAAATGCTTGAAATCTTCCTTTAAGAACTCTTCAATACACAAAACATACCATTTAAATAATATAAAGCCGATTGCCAAGGGCCATTACTGTATCCAAAATGGAGCATATAGGACAAATATAAATGTATAAAACGTTGTTTAAATAAAATTGTATGTGGCGAATAACTCTGACCAAAAATATTACATTAAAACAACCATATAAGGCACATATTGATCTGAGACGATGTTTTTACCAAATTCCATCAGAATATGTTAAACAGTTCTTCTAACATTCTTCTCTAATAAAGGCAGCAAAGGCAAAGACCCATTGCTTTCAGTACATTCTAAAAATCTGATATACGCTGAAGCTGAGTTTACAAATGTCGGACAAACACCGGTCCATTCACAGTGTTTTTGCTTTCTGTTTTGGATCTGATCATTATGCCCCAATATGTCCAGCAAGCCCAGACCTTACTAGGCAATCATGCATCCATACAGATTATGAGACAATATCAACATGTATTATTGACCAATTTCTTTCATTGCATTGCACATACAGTGTAAGCAGTACTCTGATAAGTGAACGAGATTGTAGAGGTAAGAGTTGTTTCATATCAGATTTTAGAGCTTGTTATATCAATAGTATAGTGTATGTCCATCCATCATCCATCCATCCACTCGTCAGTCCATTCTCCTGAATATAACCTGAACTGGATGCTTTTATGGCATTATATGTTGTTAGTGTTAGTGTTGTTAGTGTTATGGTTGAGCTTAACTTGTATACATTGACAGTAGATTAGTCTGTAGGCATGTATGCTTTTGCACATGGGTGGTCAGTTAGACTGGGTCTGTAAGTTGTATGTGCCGTACATGAATATGTTGTTGGCCGTATGCATGACTTTAATTTTAACTAGTGTACCTTGACGGTAGTATACTCTGTACGCATGTATACAATAGGGTGGTTTAGCAGTGTGACATCACGAATCACTAAGTCGTATCTAAAAACAGAATGTAGCTCCAGTTTCAGACAAACAGATGGCAGGCCAGTACCTTTATGTAAATTTGAAAATACTGTACTTAGAGAACATGAATAAACAAATTAGTTTTTAATAATATAATGAAGCAATAACTAATCTCATGTGTGTGTGTGATTTGGATTTTTAACGTAGCTTTAACAATTTTTCAGTCATATCGCTATCATGTCTGCAGTGTCCAGTTTATAGAGATGTCTAGCATTGGGGCATCATGCCACCGACATGTAGCATCATGTCCCACACTGGAGTCACCTTATCCTGACATCAGGCCGACCAGTCCTAATTCGAACCTCTTAATGCTGAGTGCTTAGCGAGGCAGCTGCAAGTACCATTTTTTAAGTATTTAGTATGACTTGGCGGGGTTCGAACCCACAAGCTCCCACATCCGAGGCGGACACATTAATCACTTAGGCCACCAGAGCAATCAATTAATCTAATTGAATCCTTTCTAAATACTTTTCTTGCTGCCTAGCAACATGTAAGTATGGATGTTCTGTTCCATTCGTACATCTCTTTAACACTATTTATAAATACTATTTATAAATATTTTCTTGTTATTTAATGCACTATAATACTTACGTACAGAAACTTAATTTAAGATCCATTTTTGGAGCTGTTGTATATTTTTCTGATTTTACTGTGTAATTGCTTTTTGAAAAATTTTAATATTTGACTTCTTTTACATTTTTTAATAATAATAATAATAATAATAATAATAATAATAATAATAATAATACACAATTATAAACATTTAGTACATCTTTTCTATTAAATTCAACAAATATTAACGGAAACTACAATAACATGTGTAAAATGCTGGGTACAAAACATCCTGGTTACGAAATGACATCCACCCACCCATCCACCCCTACACACACACCCAACCCCCACACACTTTGTCTGAAATTCAGTTGAAACAAAATCATTTAATCGTTGTGTTTACAAAGTGCATGGTAAAAAGGATATGTGAACTTAAAGTCTTTTTTTGAGAACCGCTGTAGCCCTTAAGTCTTTGTATCATTTCTGCAGCATAACAGTAGTTAAATGATGAAAGAACTTGTGTTCTAATACAGGGGAAACATGTTTTATTGTCCGTTACAATAACAAGATTTTTCCTACAGTGAGAATTGTGTCTCAGATCAAATTAAAAATGTTTTTATTATTACAATGTACTTTATTCTTGAGATGCACTTCCAAATATTTTCAACTGAATTGTACATTATAACAACAACAACAACAACAACAACAACAAGAATAATACGAATTTTTGTTATTCCGGCTCGGCCTTAGGGCAAGGCGAACGAGGCAACCGCCTTGAGCCCCGTACTTTCAGGGGCCCTGAGCTGCTCACGGAAATCAACTCCGCAATGCAATTTGTTTGCTTGGGGCCGTGCTCATCACTTGCTGCCTTGGGCCCCGCACATCCTAGGGCCATTTCTGTTGTTATTATTATTTATCCTCATATATCTTTACAGGGTTAAACAATGCATAGAGGCAGGAACAGTCCAATTTCCATAACAATTATTTAAAAGACCCTCCTGGACAACACACAAAATTTATCCCTTATATAATGAGGAGAACAAAGCTTACTAAATGTTGTATCATATGTTTGTACGAATAGAATATAGCCAATGGTGCAATGCCTTAAGTGGATAAATGACATCTTACAGTATTTATAGTTTGCTAAACAACCTTATTGTACACAAGTGGTACAAGTCTGTAGCTGAAGTGTACATATAGGTGTTGTGCATGTGTATATGCATGTGTGCATATATATTCTAAGATAGATAGTAATTCACAGCATTCTGTAAATATCCAAGCCAGCTGATCTCCACATATATCTTAAATGGGCTCAATGTCACTGAGCTACCCTCATTAAATAAAGTCTTGATGATGATGATTATGATTATTATTATTATTATTATTATTATTATCATGTACACCAAATAGCAGTTAGGGGTAATCATATTGGGCAATTATGTCTCAAGGGTAACAAAAAGAAG
Organism: Megalonaias nervosa; assembly: GCA_016617855.1. Taxonomy (NCBI): domain Eukaryota; kingdom Metazoa; phylum Mollusca; class Bivalvia; order Unionida; family Unionidae; genus Megalonaias; species Megalonaias nervosa. The sequence continues at coordinate 11,851 of JAECUM010004731.1, read as the reverse complement.
GTTTTGGTTCAGGAATGCAGCTCCAAAGAAGGCAGGGATAACTGGCCAATGGTCATAGTACAATGGTTAATAAAGACACTTCACTTGAACCTGAATTCCATCTACACCCATTGGGGGTGGGGGAGTAATCATATTGTGGTATATTACATGCAGATTAAAATACTAAAGTGAAGGTTTTAAATGCTCAGTGTAACCCCAAACGTCGCCGAGGGGGGGGGAGGAGGAGGAGGGGTAATAAAAGTTTGTGAATATTTGGAAAGACTTCCATCTGTGATAAATTCTGTCATTGGCCAATACTGAGAAAATAATAACATTTCATGTAACCTTGATTTCATTCAATAATCAAAGTAAGAATTTCCTGACTAAGGCCTCAACACCGACCAGTACAAATAAACACGTTACCTGAGCCAAAAACTCTTGATTAAATATATGAATATATAAAAGTTTTGAATAGGTTGTATTAGACTAAATTTCTTTATGCATATCCTCTCATACTAGTTTGTGCAGAATCCCGAAAAATGCCACCTTTTGCCTTTCTTTGCATGCTAATATGCTGACTTTCACTTGCTATTAGAAGCTTACATTATAGCGTGATTATTCATGGCACTTTTCATGAAAATTAACATGGCGATTTATTGCAAAAAACAAAGAACTGAAGTAGCTGTTGTGGGTTGAATGGCTTTTTCAGCACCAAACCCACACGTCAGCCAGTTTTACTGAAGGAGGAAAAATCTGGGAAAACCCAGGTAAGAACCACCGACCCACAGGAGGCTTTTGGCAAACTTTCTCACATATGTACACTAGCCGAGCCCAAGAATTAAACACACCTGGACAAAGGTCAGAGATGGCACTAGTTGGCAAAGGCATGCGCTTTTGGCCACTCGGCAATCGCAGGGGCCCTGAGAAATTGAAGTAAAACAAAACCTGAAGTAAAACAAAGCCTAAGATGTTACTATCCAGGAAAATTAACTAGATAACAGGTGCTCAAAATATTTACCAGATACTGACTTTTGTAAATATTATACTATAGATGTGCTCACCAACAGGAGCACATTTATTTTGCTGATACCTAACAGTATACGGACTGGTAAAGAAGAAAATGCAAGTCAATCAAACCTCAAAAATTGTCATAGTAATCAATATTTGGTATGATCAAGTTACTCTCTTTGGGATATTGCCACATTCCAATTTTCATGAATGCTGGTAAAATATGGTCAACAAAACTGATAGTGTAATAAACAAGTGTAAAAATTAGGTCACAATGACCTAGGTTTGGTACATTTCAGATATCTTTTTAAATGAAATTATCAACAAATTTTCATGAGTGTTGGTGAATGGACTATATTGTTACCAGTTCTGGTAATGTTGAGCTACTCACACCAAGATGTATCCACATGCCAATTTTCAGGAATCTGGGTGAATATGATCCAATATATTAGTGGAATAAAAATTAGAAAGCTGACAATACAAAAGTCATTCAAGAGTGCAAATTAGATCACACTGAGCAACTTTTCTTATGGATTAGTTATTTATATTGAGATGTTTCTAAATATCAGTTTTCATTGGTTTATATAAAACAGGGTCCAAGAAATTATTAAGTGAGCAACAAACAAACAGCTGAATAAGTTACTCAAACATGCACAGTGACCTAGTTTAGGTATGGCTGAGTTACTCTTCATAAAATACATCCTTGGATCAATTTTCATAAATGTTGGTTAAATAACATAGTGGATATTTAGGTGGGTAACAAAATATTGACAGGGTAATATAAAGGAACATATGAGAATGAACAATTAAACCAATGAAGAAACAAAATGCTGCATTCTCTGCCATTTTTGTTGGTGAGGGAATTATAAATGATAAAAACTGAAATGTTATTACTTCTCCAGTCATTATCACAAATATCAGTTGAATTTCCACCATGTATTGATCACCACAATCATCTTTTGTCTTGCCTACAAAGCATAAGCAAGGCAGACTAAGGGACCACTTTCCAACTGCAATGTCACTGTCATTGGTCCTGTCGTCATTGATATAGATATCATTTTTAAATGTTTACATTTAGCACAGTTTCTCTGATGCTACTGTATGCAGTCATAAAACTTGAGTCTTGTATTTATCTTCAAATGGTATTGTTTACCCTGGGTAATAGTAGGTCACTGACCTATTTTCATACTCCAGTTGTTATGTTAATTTTTATGTTTTTAGCTGTTGCATGTACAGGTCTGAAATCATAATGGTGAATCATTATGGAGGACATTATTCACCATGGGCAAACCAAAGGGCAGTGACTGTTCAATCTGCAGTGATTAAACTTGACAGACATATTCATCATGAAGGGTTCTGCTCATCACAGGGACAATGTCACAGTGACCTGATTTTCATGCCACAGTGATTGCCAAAGAATTTGTTTGTATGTAGTTCATTATCTCTAAAACAGTTACACATACAGTCATGAAATTTGACCAATGCATCAGTTGCAAGGGATACTTTTAACCACAGGTAATATTTATTACAGTAACCTATTTTCTTGCTCTAGTAAAGTGGCACTGCTTGAAGTTTATGCCATAGTAGAATAGGTAAGACAACATTCTGCGGAATTTTTGAAATTATATAATTGTTCTCAACCATACCATCTTTTATCATGAGACCACAACCAATAGATCTGTAAATATGTAATATATGTCAACCATTACTCTGAATGACATATCAGATTGGTTAACAAAAAAAAAAAAAAAAAAAAAAATAACATGAAAATTCCACTGTAACTGATATTTAAGAAAATTTCACCATCAACTGCTACCCTACATCTCGGATGTGAATAGGATTTGTGGGCCCTAGGAAAAAATCCCCAGTAAGTCACTGTGAATAACAAATTGTTATTGCGCTGGGCCCCCTGACCATTGTGGGCCTCCACAATTTTGTCCTAGCTGCGCTACTCTGTCCATGGCCCTGCCTTAAATGATATTTTAGAAATGTTCATCTTTAACCCCAACCCTTCTGAGGGACATCAAGCAGGTAAAGAATTGTATGGTAACTCTCTTGTGCATGGTTATTATAAAAACAAAAGAACTGTACCATATTTCACCACCAACCCCAATCCCGTGGATGGCTCCTACGAGGGAGTAAGGATAACTTGCAACCCCTCTTATGCACAATTATCAAAAGCAAAGGATAACTAGCACATTTCAAGAGATTCCACTCGGTAGTTTAGGATATGTCCATTGACATGTGAATCTGCAGGTGCAGGATTTCACAACCCGGCTGTAGATTTTTCATCATATTCCATGAAAAACGCTGGAAAATTCTAGCATGGAAAATGCTGGAGTATTTGGATTAATATTCCAGGCTATGTCCAGGGTAGGCTGGAAAATCCTTGACAAATTCTAGCATAGAAAACGCTGGAAAATTCTAGCATGGAAAACGCTGGAATATTTGGAATAATATTCCAGGCTATGTCCAGGGTAGGCTGGAAAACCCTGGACAATTCTAGAATGGAAAACCCTGGACAACACTAAAATTTAGCTGAAAATCCCTGAAATTATTTCATGAAAACAAGAGATTTTAACAGCAATGCAACTTTCATTTGATGATAATTTCAAGAGGAACATGATCCAATTACCCCAACCAACTCCTCATATGGACTGAGGTATTTGGTAACTTTTGAAAAAGGAAAGAAAAATTAAAAGCTATACTTGTCATTGGTAGCGTTATAGGCTGTGCACTGGATTCAGTAGATAACATGGCTTAAGTTGTAATAAATGTTGTTCCACTTCTACTGGTGTGTCCTAAAATCCAGATTACTGGCTCCTTACATCATCTGAGTTTCCAGAAATATGTACTCCTACTCTCGTTATAGTTTGAATTTATTCTAAAGCAATCTTAACGACAAAAATAATAGAAACTCATATTAATTTCTATCACAATTTTAATAGTTTTTAATTAAAAAAAAGTATGTCGGAAGTGTTTTCTCATAGTTCATTTCCCACATTTCTTATTTATCTGTTGTCACCACTGGAGTCTGTGGAAGTGATGGTATTCTTGATGGTTTAACCAAATCACGAAGCTTCTGCCTCACCATCACCTCCCCAACGTTATACTTCTCCTTGATGATTTCTGAAATACAAATTAATATATATTAATCAATAAAATCAAGCAAGATTTCAAATTTAGTTCAATCCCACATATATATATATATATATGAGAGAGAGAGAGAGAGAGAGAGAGAGTTATGCCTGAATCATTTCATGCAATTACAGTACATTTAAAATCCTTGAGGTTGGTAATTCTAATTAGGCACTTGGCTTGATGACTAACTTAACAGACTTGAAAACCTGGGCTTTCCATCACAAATTAAACCGACTGCCTAACTGCTCCTGTGGACTAAGTAGTTTAAGAGCGCCTGCTGTGGGTGTGAACCCTCAGCAGAGTCATACCAAAGACTGGTCAGCCTGGTGTCAGGATAATGTGACTGGGTGGGAGTCATTATGCTACATGTCTGTGGCATGATATCCCAGTGCTAGACATCACTATAAACTACCACACTGCAGACATTGTAGCGATATGACTGAAAATTTGTTAAAGCTATGTTACTAAACACCTAAATCACTTCAATCCCATCTGAAAAGTTACCCAATAAAAGCACAGCTAAACCTTTGATCCTTATCTGGGATTGAGATTTTTTTTTTTCTTAATCAAGCCCTGTAATATCAAGCAATTATGTTAATAAAGGTTGGAACAAAACTGGACAAACTAAAACAAAATGTCTTTTTGTTGAGTGCATGTAGAGAACAGTGTAACAGCATGTGACACATCAGGGTCAGTAAATTATTAGATTCTCATAGGATTTGGACAGAGGTGCAGTGACATGACATGTAAAAGCTGCATGTCACTTTATATGTGGCTTAGAAGTCTTATAGTTGTGTCCAGTTTTCTGACAGTTTAATAATTTAGATGGAGGTTTCATCTACTTTGAGTTTCTCCTGTACGCAATAAAGCTTTCTTTGCTATTTTGTTTGCCAATAATGCTGGCCAAAATGTCATATTTCAATGGATTGATGTGCAATATGAATAATTTTAACATAAAACATGTGAATTCTTTTTATATGTTATTGTATAGAAATCCAACATGTCACCTTTAAATTCTTAAATCTTACTGCATCTGATATGATCTTCCTTGATAATAGTCGAAAACCTATTATGACATTGGAACCAATTACTTTACTAATTTAGCAGATGAAAAGAATTTGTTACAGAGTAGTCTTGTACGTGCTAAATATAGGAGAAACATGAGACGGGACCTTTTAGATGTCACCTACTCAAGTAATAAGTAAAACAATGGTCTAAAATGAGAGAAGTTATTTTGGGAACATTTAAGTTCTACAGTATGAATTTACAAGTCATTATTCAAAGCATTTCAGAATATCTATCAAGCACCCTGAAGAGGAAAGTATTTCTTACACACTAAGTGTAAAATCTGATCTTTGTATATATATGTTTTTGTAAGTCCAGGACATCCAATTCTGTTGCTAGAATTACACCCAGTTTGTCTTTCAGCCAGCACATCAGGTGTATCTTTAACGGATTCCTGTCAGGATAGTTTAAATAAACTTAATCGGTTTTTTCCCTCTTAAGGTAAAAAAGTATATGTGTTACCATTCGTCAGACCATCCCTGTCTTTTGCTCCCACCAGGCGAAATTTTTTGTAAAAATATCCCCCAAACTGATGTATTCATATGAGATGGTTCTGCCCAATACCTGAAGTGCTTAGTACATTATATATACTAATCATTATAATATATATGACATTTTGTTTAAAAAGTACCTGCCTACCCTAATTTTAAAACCAGTGCAATAGGAAACATATGTTTGCCTAGTTAATAATGAGCCGATTCAAAAAGCCAGAATTTACCTTAAATATCTGTAAAATGTTGTAATATTAAATCCCTTTCATAAAGTTTTGAAAGAATTTAATAACTAATTTTCAATATACAAAAAAATTTATACTCAAGTAGGTAATTGTAAGAAACTTTTGCAGTTGCTTTTAGAAAGATGGTGGTTTTACACTTCGGTTCCTGAAAATGGACTAGAAAGTGCCTGAGGTAATTTCTCCACAATGAAACTTAGGGCATCATCATGTGCTGCAAATGATTAAGTCCAAATATTTGTTTTTTATGACATTATCAAAATATCTCGAAATCACATATCTCACAGACGTTACAGAAAACACTGTTTACACCTATCAATATTAAAAACAATTTTTGATTCATCATAAGTAACATCTTTAAATGACCTAACACTTCACATTCACAACATGCATTTCAGTTTGAAAGTAGAGGAAGTGCTTAATATTAAATACAACAACAATTGCTGATGTCATAAACTAGGATATATGTGTCATTCAAGTCTTATAAATTTAATTTTTATCTTTTTTACATCCGTTGTAAAAAAAAAAATTTAAATTTGAGTCAGCAGGAAAAAATAGGGTCAGTCAAGTAACCAAACTACAAATGCTTTTTTATTTGGTCTTTCCAAAAAAACTGAAAGGTCTACTTGCACTGTCAGCCTGGAGTACAGTCCTAATATTTCAGCACTTGTCATGTGTTCAAAATATGCTTCATCGAAAAGAATTTATAGTGGATAAAAATAGTTAATTATGGTGTAAACAAATTCAATTTTTTTCGATATAATCATTATTTATTAAATCTGATTTATTCATATCAACAAAAGTTATGTTAAAATCAGTTTATTTGTACCCCAAAGTAATAGTCTCTATTCATGATACCTGTTATTTCTTTTGTCAACATTGGATGTTGATCCACCAGGAACACTGACTTCAGGAGCATCAGTTATATATTCAATAGGGCCATCCACTGTCCATCCATTGGCAGCAAAGACGGAAGATTGATTAGGATCATTGTCCATAGAACCATCAGAAACAGTCATTGTAGAGTCAACATACTTCTTCAGTTCCATCAGTTCTAGGTCATTTGCAATGTTAACCTGAAATGGCATCATGAAGCGAAATATTATGTGATTATTTGTTCAAATCTTGGCACAATGGTATCCAAATTTCTGGTTGGAATGGACAGGAAAAGCACAAGAATCAGACATTCAGCTATAAATATAAGCTTTCATGACAATTCCATTAAGCAAACAAGAAAAAAGAAATATGATTATTATAATAATTCTATACATGTTCTAAAAAGGGAACAACTTGAAAAAAATAAAATAGTTGCAAACACTTGCTGGCAATCATGCCTTCAAAGTTTGGTGAGAATGGCCCTTTTTCTAAGTTTTTGAAGATCAGAAGACATAATCAAAAGTTTACTGACAGGTGGGCAAATGACACCACAGCATAACACAGACATATAAATATGAAAACACTATAATGCCAGTTTTGTCTCCGAGTTTCCAGCTTTTTTTACTTGGTCTTCCCTCTTGGATACTGTTGTCTTCTGTTTCTTATTCTGTAAAATGTAGAAAATCCCTTTTTAATTTGCAACCCAAAACCTCTTGCATGCAGCAGTTGTCAGTAAATACATTGTATCATCTGTATACACTCATAATTTTTTTCGCTTCAGATGTAAATAATAGCGTTAAACTGTCTTAATATTTATACTGACTGATGGTTCCTTTTCTGATTTATGTTTATGGCATACATGTAAATACATACAGATTAAAATAACATTTTTTTTACAAGCCATCTGATTTTGAATTATTTTTTTTCAGAGTAACCATACACAAATAATAATTTAAATGACTGACAAAAGGGCAATATATTGTTTAATGTCAAAATAGAAACAAAGCAATGTCTTGAAGTTAACATTTAAGAAATGTAGGATTTATAGGCATATATTGCAGTTCAAAATTTGTTAAAAAAGTGACAATTGTTAATTAAAACAGAAAATAACAAGTCTGCAGTGTTACTCTAGGGGCAGGTCTTTAAACACAGATTAAAATTATACCTGTCGTTTTGTTTTTCATCCTTTCCATCCATAGGATGCTTCTGACTTTCTGGTATGGATGTATCACCTTTGCTGCAAGATTAGAAAATCATGTCAGACTTCAAAATTAGCCCCTGACAACAATTACTTGAACTGTAAATCTATGCTTGAGCCTGTGACACTTTCCTAGAGATTTACAGTGATTTATGATATAGAAGGAATAAACAGAAATGTTCGAGGCATGTGCAATCTACACCTTAATTTCTGTGAATGTCATCTGCACATGTAAATGAAAATTAAATAGAAAAGGATTAACTGAGTCACTCACCATTTTAAGTTTATGATATATAGCTATATTTATATAGGCTCATGTGACAATTCAATCATAGCCAGTAGGTATAAGCTGAGCACTAATGCTCTGGTGGCTGGATTTGTGTCCAGAGACTGTCAATAGACCTTCTATAAAAAAAAACCAAAAAAAAAAAACCAAAAAAACATTTCCAAACTTATTGCTCACAAACTGCATTCACAAAAGAGGAAAAGTCATTAAAACTCCAGGTAGTTAATGTTCAAGACACTTGGATTTGAAGACAACAGTTATGGTATTACCTCACACTTGCTTGATACAAATTAAAAGATCGAAGAATTTGAATGAAGCTGTCACCATCAAGTTGTTTACATATTGTGCCTGGCAACTTTTTTCTGAAATTAAAGGACACAAACTAAACAAGTATTTTTGGTGAGGAAAATTTATAATCATTTGCAACAGTTTACAACTGTACATTCTCATTAATTACACAATAAGTTACTATTAAATATTACTGAACTAGCTGAATATAAATTGGATAGACAGAAATAAACCATAATCTGAATCAGAGATTAATTTGTTGAAAAAGAGATCTACCATAGTATCAGTATGTTTTCAAGTCTGAAATTAATTAAAACAAATATTACTTAATGCTACAGTGTCTGGAAAATAATAACGAAAAGGTCAAAAATACAAATACCATTGGGAGAATAAAATTTAAAGTGAAATTTACCTTTTGGAAATGTATATTCGCAAGAACGGCATGTACCAACTTTTAGAAAGACAGTCATGAGATGACTGATCATTGTGCATTAGGGACAAGTAAAAATATTGCCAGTTATGTAAACAAAGCTTAAAACATAACACACACCCATCAATATCCTTACAGTCTTGACGTTTAATTTATCAGTCTTCAAAGAACATAAAAAAGAAATTATTCCATAGGATACATTTCTTAATTGCTTTCCGTAAATTTCACGTCACGCGAAGTCTTTCGCAGCTAAGGTGCTTAGCGGCCGTGCGAATAATTTTACTACATTTGTTACATTTCGACTGAATAATGACTTACCTGCAATGTTTGCAATAATACGCTCATGGTATCCCTTGAATCCACGACAAACCGCCATCACGTTCTCTCCCGTGCGATATTCCTTCATTTCTTTTCGTGGCGAGTGAAAATCAGCCATACAAATTATGCCTTCCTTAATGGGACTATCATTCACCCATATAACCAAGGCTATTTCTGGTTCAGTGGTCATCTTAAAATCCTGGAATATTTTCTGTTGTACAATTTGAACGACACTCTAATTGAAAATTGCGCCCAAATTCCAGACTGTTTATCCAGAGTCCTTTACGGTGCCAAAATTTTGAACCAAAATTTACAGAAACATTTTTCGTATTATTTTTTGGGGGGCTGAAAATTTTGTTTTAACGCATGAACTCGAAATATGTCGGCTTTTTCAATGTAGTATTTGGTTAAAGAAATTATTTTAACACGCGTTCTGTAGAAGTTCATAATTTTATATCCTATCATAGTCAGCTTCATCAGCCATCATCATACGGAGCAATCTCGGCTATTTCTGCGTGACAAAAACGTGACTAGGATGCAAGAAGGCGATACTCCACAGAAAAATCAGAAATTTTGTTCGCTTCTGACTTATAATTTATCCAAAGAGTTAATATTTATACATCGAATACCAACGCCGTGATTTGGATATTTTAGGGAATGATCGGTTTACAGTAAAGTGGTTTTAGAAAGACAAATTTTACGACCAAGAAGCAATATCGTGACCGGTGCATAGAAACATCGAAACGCACCGAAACGCCGGAACGCACCGAAACGCCGGAACGCAATATAAACACCGAAACGCACTTCAATTATATCGTATATACCATAGCTGGAAACTGTAATTTGCGAAAATTTTGACATAAGTGTAACGGTTAATCTATTACTAATAAATACATATTATTAATGAATAATGCCGGGATGTATGAAGTTTGTGAAAATCATCAATTTAAATAGCCGTACAGTGTATGTGTAATTATCAAGAATTATGCGCGGACAATTATTTTAATGATCTAAATACAAAGATACATGCAAAAATGGCATGTCAAATCATTTCCGTATTTATTTTGGAATTTACATCACAACAAAATTTTTTGGCCCGTGAGTAGCTAATTTTCCCATATCGATTGTTAAATAATAATAAGAAGAGTACGACAAAAATAAACTACACGCAATTTTCCTCTTATGACAGCTTTTCTTCAATACCCATATGTATTCACTTATTTGTCAATGGCATTATTTGCATATATTGCTAAAACATTAATCTGCAAAACTGATGCACTGGTCAGTGAGGATTAACACCAAGATTCTAGTGAACCACTGATAGCAAACGTCAGACCTTTGCAGATTATGCAGATTGGAGTAAAGGTATCAGGAAAGAATCAGCGATCAGATTGTGCATTTCAAACTACCTTTACCTGTTTTCTGTCTAATTAGTATTTAATATGTCACAACACCAATATGACCGTATTGGCATGTTTACTTTGCAATCGAGGCATATGTATGTGCTATTTCAGAATAAGATTTGATGACAATGGCATGTTTCTTCGTATAAAAGTGTTTTAGCTCTGCAGATCTTTGGTTAGTTGATTATGTTCATTAGTGAATCAAGATAGATGGCTGAATTTCCATGTGGCAAGTGTAAATTGGAATGTGACCATGATACCATTCAATGCTCTGATTGTTGTAAATGGTACCATAGGAGATGTATTGATTGTTGTAAATGGTTGCATAGGATATGTATTGATATGTCTCAGCAAGAACTTAAATCTTGGTCTTTTAAATCACTACAATTCCTCTGCAAATCCTGTGCATTTGATGGTGATGAGTATGATGCAGGAGCAGCTTTATCAAGGCGAGAGGATTTAAATAATTTTATTTAGTATGTTATTATTCTGCATGTTAGTAAATGTTTTCAATGAAGTTAACTTTCAAACTTTTTTGAATGTGGTTTGCATTATTAAATAATGTTTTCATGTATACAAGATAATATTTTCCTCAAAATAAGTCAGTAACAACTGCTTCTTTATTTCAAGTAATAAACAAAATTGAACTATATACTTAGTTTCTTACAAATATCAATCAACATAAATAATAACACTATTTTCATTGCGTTTTCACTATTATTATTATTATTATAATGTATAGGAAGCCGTGTGCGTCTTTTTATTATAATACACTCAAATATATTGAAATACACTCAAATATGCTCAAAAACACTCAAACACGTCATTTGTAATATTAAATGTTTCTTTATATTGTGTTATTATTGTGTTATTAAAACAAACATTAAGTTATCTTCTGTCAAATATCAATAATATATACTGATAATGATCTGTAACTCTAAGGATTTTACTGATCGCCATTGTACAAACATGAACATTACATCAACAATACCATCATATAAATCGTGTACCGAAAGAAAAGACCGAACACATAATGGGCCGAGTACGTAATGTAGCACACTGTCCAGCAGTAGACTCAACAATCGCAACATCTCTGTTGATTAAACCGTCCAAGCACGTGACACGC